>JAJKFI010000031.1:12713355-12848251 GCA_029204185.1 Lerista edwardsae
CATAAGCAAAAGACTAGGATTGTTATTTTTTTCAAGAAAAAAGAATGCTTTGAGTGTACACCCAGGCCCTGCACACACGTTCAAGTTTAAAATAGTTAAGGAGGGAAACAAAGTGGTATTTTTCCCCTAAGCAGAACACACTCAGAAATAGTGCAAGAATTCATTAAATGGATACTCACTGTTCCGGGACAAAGTCCTAATCAGGGGCATGATCCAGTTTTGGGTGCATTTGTTGTTAGCAGTATGGTGTGACAGTAACTTTGTAAAATATACATCACCTACCCATCAAGTCTTCTTAAGGCTTCTGATAATAACATGAAGGACAATAAACTGATGGTGATTCTGTGCTGTGCTAGGGGATTGATTATATGTTTAATTGGATAAGGCAGAAGAAAAATGCAATTCCCCTAATTTGTACCTGTGTAGAAAGTAAATGTGCACTGTCATATATGACAATGTGACCAGCGCACATGTCTCTATTTTAGTGTACACTATACGTTGAGCAAAGTTCTGACTGGCAGCAGGTTCCTGTGATTTGTACATAATACAAAAAAGACACATTTGCATTTATTGGAAATGACAGCACCTAGTACCTCTAGTTTCCATGGATCTTGTCTGTAACTTCAGCTTGTGCGATCTGACCCTGAAACATAATCCCCCCAAATAAGAACAGGTGCAGGAGTATTTTAGGCCACAGCCAAAGGTGGGAGTTTTCAGGCTCATTTATTTCATTAAGAACTATAGCAAGGATAATTGACAGGCCTGGCATTTAAACTGTTCTCTCTACTGCTGTCACAATAATAAACTGTCTGCAAAACCTGTCTCATTTTAGAAGGAGCAATTTAAGAATTAGACTAATTAGATCAATAGTACAAACTAAAAGAAATACTATAAATTAAAGGACTGATATATAGTCCTTTGAACATTTTCTCAAATCAAAGACGTATTTCCATAGAGAATCCTTTTTTCATTATCTCAGCTCTGGTTATTGAGGAAAATAATCTCCAAAAGTTCAATTTTCTTTCATTTTAAGAAGGAAAAAAACCACTTAAATGCAAATAAACTGGATGACCAGGAAGACACTAACACCCGCGTCAAGCATTTCGCATCTCGACCATTTAAAGAGTGTCTTGAAATTTTGAAGGTCTAGTGTTTCCGATCCTGGAACATACAAAGAGTAAAACTTTTGATGAACTACTTATTTCAGGACCGATGCAAGAGACTATATATGACTTCTGGAGAATGGTCTGGCATGAAAACACAGCAAGTATCATCATGGTGACAAATCTTGTGGAAGTTGGAAGGGTGAGAACAGTTTGAATTCATTATATAATTATTTTAAAATACTATACAGTTTTACCTCAAATAATGCCTCTTCCTTCAGTGTTATTTCAGTGCAAAGTTTCTCTTTGTCTTGGTGGATTGCCAGCTACTGCAGCCAGTGATAGCAGAGTACTCTGGCAAATCAGTGCTTGTTTCCTGCCTTATCTCCTCCAGTACTGTTTTTGACAGTGCTCAGCTGTCAAAGAATGGATCCCAGGGCTGGGCACTCAACTTGTGTTGACTCAACTTGTCATGCAAAACTGCTTTTTTCATGAGTTGACTCGAGTCATGGACATCATTGACACCCCCAACTTGACTTGCAAGTCAGGGCCAATGACTTGAAATAGCAGTCTTTTTTTGTAATGTCTCAAGTCCTCTGTGCATGTGTGTGTGTGTGTGTGTGTGTGTGTGTGTGTGTGTTCTTGCTTACTTTTTTCACCACTTCGGCATCATGCTGAAGATCTAATGAGTGATCCAGAAGCAGGCATGTAGCCAGAAGACAGCAGATGTGATTGGAGAAAAGCAGGTAGGTTTCAGGAGGCAGAAGCTGGGGTGTTGAAAATGAGAGGAGTAGAAAGTTTTTGCTCAAGGAAGTCCTTGACTTGTGACCTAACTCATTTCTAGAAATGACTTGTGACTCAACTCAAAAGACTCGAAATGAGTTGAGTCACCACGTGGTCATGCTATGACTTACAAGACAGAGTCACTGACTCACAATTCGACTCGGGCTCAGTGACTAGAGCACATCCCTGATGGATCCCCTGTGTTTTTGAAGGCACTACTATGCTCCAAAATAATCATTCGATGGTATGCTGTTGTACAAAACATTGAGAATCTTTTTGCTTTTGATCCTTAGCAGTTTGGAAGTGAAATCTGTCCTTAAGGAAATTTCTTTAATAGCTTCCGTTCTAAAATTGCTTCCTCACTACAGCCCTTCAGCACTGCTGAGGCATTGCTTTACCCCAATTACCCAGAAGCAAAATTAAAACCATTTTTCTTGGCTGATTAATCTGTCACTATATGATCCTTATGGCCAGTATACCTCTCTAATGTTTACTCATAAGTAAGCTCCATTCAACAAATGTCTGGCAATTTTAATGGAAGGTTTATTGCTTACAGGCTTGGCCTGCTTACTGATGAGCAAAGTTGATAGATTAGTATTCAGTAGCCTCTCTTAGAGCCCAATCCTGAACTCTGGAACACAGGCAGTCCGCCAGGTCTGGGTGTCGTGAATGGCCGTAAAGCTTGTTTGTGGGTCCTGGAGAGCAAGGAGCACTGTTGCTGGATTATTTTTCTTTCTTTTTTATAGTTCTTTTATAGATTGCACTTTCACTATTTAAAAATGGGGAAAACTTCCCAAATCCACTTGAAATAGAAAATAATTCTGGTTCTACCATAACACCAAAATTTTTCTGCCTAGTAATTAATTTGCATGACATAACTTCTCCTATGCTATGCAGATTGCACAGATTTTTTAGTGGAGCTGTGCCTTTAATTTCTCTGGATATGGAATTAATAAGGGAAAAATTGTGAACCTCTGGGTTTTCCAAAGAAATAAGCACTTTAACTTATATGCATTCTTATTTTCAAAAGGCATTGAAAGAAGCTGACTTTATTTTAACTGGCAACAAGAGTTTTTTATTGACTGTATGTTACTGTATTAGCATCACTTGATGCAAGTTCGGATATTTAAAATGGCCTAGGGAGTGAGCTGTTCAATTTTCTTATAAAAATCTCAAACTCCATCAACTACATTGTCAACACCTGCAGGAACAGTGCGTTTATTAGTTGCCGAAAGAGTGGGAAATGGTGGATATGCTTTGGGGTAGCTAAAGCAGTTATGATGCATGGTTTTAATTTCTTGGCAACACAGTAGTTTATAATTTTCCTTGAAAAATAGATGCGTGGACTACAAAGTGATCAATTTCTTAGTAATATGAGTAAACTTGTCATTTCCAGCCTCCTTTATTGTAAATTCAATTTTCATCCTGCGTTCAGATTGGGATGTTTTGCCCATGGTTTATTGTGAGTTTAAATCCTACTGCTTAGACATCTAAGTACTTAAGCCTGCTCACAAATCAGGCAACAGGGCCACATTTGGACAACAACACTATACGATTTGTGAGTGTAATTAAGTGTTGTTGCAAAAACATTCAGATACATCCAGCTGAACTGGCTGAAAAGGTCACTGTGAGGTCATTTTAGACGTAGCAAATCAATAAATTAATTTTGCCACTTACGTTCCATCTAAAGCAACAGTTTTCTATGGTTATGAAATTTTCCAGTATATTTCATTTATGGTAACCATATTCCACAAAATGGAATTGTCAGGGAAAGCAAACCTGTCTGGAGGACAAATAGACATGAAAATCCACTGAATTACCCATGAACATGGACCAGGCAGGCAAAGGCAGGGAAAAGGAACTAGTTTATTTGGAACTACTGTATGAAAAATCTAAGCAAAAGGGATTAAACAAAATGCAAAAAGAAAAGTGAGTTCTAAAGCCTATGGAAATGCTTGAGTTTGGATGGAAAGCATTAAAAAGGGTTTTCACCAAAAGGATGCAATAACCGATAATGCCCAGCAGATGGAGATAAAATCATATTTGATGGTACCTTTGGCCCCATTAAACCAAAAAAGATAGCAACAGCTAGGATGAATTGGCAAACCAATAGCCCAATCCAGGGGCAATCCTGGGGTGTGTGTGTCAGTGCCCAGGGGCACAACTCCAGGGCTGCACCCCCTAAAAGTACTGCCCCCATGGCCTTGCGTGGCTCCGAAGGGCCTCCTGCCCCTTCTTGGAGGAGCAGGACAGCTTTTCGGAGCCAAGTCAGGTCACTCCAGGAAGCGACTTCCACCATGGAAGCTGCTTCCCGCAGCAACTTGGTGCTCTGACTCAGTGGCGGGGTGTGTGGGTGGCGCAGGCGACATCACCCCCCAGCCCAAGGCATTGGATCGCTTGCCCCTCCCAGGTCTGCCACTGGCCCACTCCTATACTTTTCCCTGCCATAGCATGCCAAAACCTCCTGTGTTACATGCTATGGTGGGGGGTGCTGATTGGTAAACTTGGGAAAGGTAAGAGAAAACAATGTTCCATAAGCCTCACAATCAGCAATGGGTCTCCTCAATACCTGAGCCAGATCTTTAGTTGGCACAAGGAAACAAATGGGATGTATCAGATGGCTCCAGAGGGAATAACATCAGGCACAAGCCATTCATGCTGGGTGCCACCTCCTCCCACATCCAACACACCCCCAGCACACACACCCTGATCCACCCCACCCCTTCCATCCACCCAGCCGACTTCTCAGCATGAGTGGAATTTCTCTTCACCCCCACACAAGGTGTCCTCCCTGCCGTCTACTATGGTGGTGGCCCAAAAGCATGGGGCTACGCATTCTTTTGGATTGGTGTTTACGATGCCATGTGCCACCACCGGTACACTAGTTCCAGTGGCAGTAGCACGATATAGGATTGGGCCTCAAGAAAAGTAGCATAGGGCACAATCCTTACCAACTGTCCAGAACCAGGGTAAGAGAAATGCAGCCCCAAGGTAAGGGAACAAACATTTCTGTATGTTGAGGCCTCTGTGACTCCCCCCCCCCAGTGCAGGATGCAGCACATGCCCCATTGTGGCACAGCCATGTCAGTGCTGAAAGGTTGTTAGGATTGCACCCTTAAATCACTCCTTCAGATGACTGTTACCGAACAACCCTCACTTCCTGTAGGCTTGACAATTTATAATTTGGTTATAGTGATGTGATCATGTTATCTGACTGAAGGAGTGGAACCTACCTGGTCCACCATCCCACCCCTTTGACCTAGATGGACAGGTTTGCCTGCCCCGATCACTAAGTACAGACCAACCTCAGAAGGAGGCTAGCCATCTCCAACAGGAAGTTGGAGTTGGAAAGGTGCAGAAGAGAGCGACGAAAATGATTATGGGGCTGGGGCACCTTCCTTATGAAGAAAGACTGCAGCGTTTGCGGCTCTTCAGTTTAGAAAAAAGGTGCCTGAGAGGAGACATGATTGAAACATACAAAATAATGCACGGAAGGCATAGAGTCGATAGAGGGATGTTCTTTTCCTTCTTTCAAAACACCAGAACCAGGGGGCATCCGCTAAAACTGAGGGTTGGGAGAGTTAAAACAGATAAAAGGAAGTACTTTTTTACCCAGCGGGTAGTTAATCTGTGGAACTCTTTGCCACAGGAAGTGGTGATGGCATCTGGTCTAGATGCCTTTAAGAGGGGATTGGACGGATTTCTGGAAGAAAAGTCCATTGTGGGCTATAGGCAATGATGGGTTGTAACCTCCTTACATTAGTAGGAGGCTACTTCAGAGTACTGGGTGCAAGGGAGTGGCAACAGGATCCAAGCATCTTGTTGTCTCATGCCTCCCTGGGGCATCTGGTGGGGCCGCTGTGAGATACAGGAAGCTGGACTAGATGCGCCTTTGGCCTGATCCAGCAGGGCTCTTCTTACATTCTTATGTTCAAAGCCCTGACTATGCATCTAGGTAGCACATGACCATCTTGGTATGGCATTTGTACAAACAAAAGACAAAGGCTTCTCTGCAAAATATTCCCCAGAAGCTTTTAGGCTGTTGAATTGCACAGGAGCTTCCAGGGGCTTAAAAGTGTCCAAAATCAGAGGAAAGTGGACAAAAAATAAAGAGGGGGGGCGGAAACAGAGGATTCACCACAGGAATATATTTTTCTAACAACTAACACCCACTCTTTTCATGTGATACAATGGTATACCTACCTTGTAAGTTTTGCATCTATGGCACAGTAGTTCTGATTTCTTAACTTTATGTCTGCATCATAGCTGAACCAGCCCTACAAAAGCCTCTGAACATGTGTTGTACAACAGAATGATGATCTCCTTTGCTACACAGGATTTAACTCCTCATCAGCAGTCCATGCCCCAAACATATTCAAAGAATTTTGTGTATCAATTCTGATTTTTCTCTGCTAGGAGCAAAAGAAATTTGCTCATTGAACCTGCTTCGACTGGCTGTAGATTCAAGCTGTGTATCATAAACTAATATAAAATATGACAGCTCTTGCTTAGCTAGAGTGAAGAATGACCAGCCTGATTCCGAACCTATAAATCTTAATCATGCAATAGCTCTTACTAATGGTATCCATCACCCAGGCAAGTATAGCCTGGAGCTTCTTTCTTCTCTAACCATAGAATGCACAATACCTGGGCCCCAGAACATCATTACTGCTTTTCATAAGTTTCCACAAAAAATTCAGTGTTCCCACAAAGAGCAAAAATGGCAACTGTTTTCCACTTCATCATGTAGAAACAATCCGTAAACCTGATCTGTCGCATATTTACAAGACTCACGGTGTAATCCGATGCATATGCTATCAGAACTCTTAGTGTCCAATCCCAACCTGGAGTTAGGCTAGCACAGTTAGGCCAGCAAGGTTTGGCCAGCACAAGGGACACCGTAAAGTATGTTTGGACCACTCTCGGAGTCAGCGAGGCCAGCGCACAGACATGCACCATCTTCCCTGACTCTGAGAGTATTCTAACCACACTTTATGGTGGCCCTTGTGCCAGCATTATTTTGCTGCCCTAACTTATGCCGGCCAAATTCCAGGTTAGGATTGCACTCTTATTTATATTCAATGGGGCTTACTCCATCTTAACAGGATTTAGGATTGCAACCATAGTGACGCTATGTAAGTAAGTATACACAGGAGAGCAGTTTATAGAAGTGTTCATTTTGCTCATAGGCAGACTGGAACACAAAAGTTTTGCAGCTGATCCCACCTGGGACTCGAGTCTGCCAGAGTGTATGCATTCCTTATTCTCAGCAGTGAAGCAACTGACAGCAGCAGTTAATTCTGGCACAGACAAAGCTTCCCATCTTTCACCACCCTGGCACATCAGGCTGCAGCAGACCTCACTTCGTAGTTGAAATAACTTTAACTGGACCTTTCTCTTTTTGCGTTTTTACGGGGTGTTTTTTTACCGTCATATTTTGACAATAAGTCAGACTTCTACACAGCGAACGTTGTAATTTTTCTTTAGTTTTGTACTCTTTTTGCTGCTGCCGTTGCTCTCCACTGCTTCTGTTGTTTGACTTTCAGATTTGTTTGGAGACCGACTGCCTGTCCACTTTTAATCCAAACGTGAGGTGGTGGTGGAGGGAGGGATGTGCCCCTTCTTTTTTTGTTTTTTTCCCTCTTCAGAAGAGCAGAATGTCTCTTTAGCATGTTTGTCACATCGCCCGTATGTGTCCTTCATGAATTAATCATGAAGGGGGCGTATGTGTGTTTGTTTACCCAGACTGGATAGTCATTAAATTTGTGGCTCGGATGTAGCTTTTTGCCCTGGAGCTCTCTGCATCAGGATGGTTTTAATTGCAGGCAGAGGAACCACCGGGAGGCTTTCCCTCACGCAGGCACCTGCTACAGATGATTCAGTCCCTCCATTCGCCTCTAGCAGGGCCTGGATACATCTGCCAATACCTGTCATTATCTGAGGCAGGCTTGTCAAAACCCTGCATCCCTTTAAGCTCTCCTGAGTTCCAGCAAGGGACCCGTGTCAGCTTTTCCTGGCACTTCCAGAGTATTGTGCACCTGGTATCTAAATGGCAGCAAAATGTGTTTTGATTGTTTTCCTCCTTTAATGAACCCTACCTGAGGGACTTTTTGCTCTTTATCTAGGACTAGTAGCATGTTACCAAGTCACTCACATTTACTCTGTTTGTGTGGAGAGATTAAAAAAACAAACACCTCCTCTCCCTCCCCCACCCCAGAAGCTTGAGCTATTATACTGATCCATCTGCCAGAAGTCCTATGACAAAAATCTGCAGAAATCCCCCAGGAGTTTTTTTCTCTGGTAATTTACACTAATGATTTCTAAACATATTTAGCCAGCTTTATGAAGACCTCATTAGAATGTGACTGAATACTAAAACTGCAAACAGTACCTCATTGTAATTTAGGGCAGTCATTATGGAGTTGCCATGAGAAATTCTTTGAAAAATGATGGAATGAAAGAACGTTTTTTTTCACAGACTTTTTCCTTCCACACTGAAAATTGTGGTGGCATGGTGACAGTAGGCAGAATTGGCTCTAAAGTGGTCACATGTGGCTGTTTAGGGGAAGATCCCTCAGGAGGTGTCAAGAGAACTACCAGCATGGGGGAATGCAACGTAGCAATTAGTCTCTGTGCCAGTGCCCAGCCAGGCAGACACATATGCTAGCAAAGAAGCCAGCATCAGTAGGCCATGACCATATAGAGGCCTCCATGTCAGGCTTCCTCATTGGTCTGAGCCACTAAAAGACTGCCTTTGTTACTCTTTGTTTACTTTTGATGTCTCCTTCCTTGCCCTATCTCCACATGAATCAGCCAACAACATACATGATTGTCACTGACACCCTACTTACTTCAGAACATAAAATAAACCCAGTTAGCTCAGGACAAGGGCCCAGCAACTCCACCATCCTGATTCCCACAGCGATCCCCTAGCTACCTCTGGGAAGCCCACATATATAACAGGAGAGAAACGCATACTTCCCACCATTACTCCTCTTCAGCTAGTATTCAGAGGCATACTTGCTGCTGAATCTGGAGGTAGCATATAGTCACTGACTAATAGATCTTGATAGCCCTGACCTCCAAGAGCTTGCCCAAGCCACTTTAAAGCCATCTAAGCTTCTTGGCCACTACTACATCTTGTGATGACAGGACAAGAACAAATTCCTCAAATTAATTCTGTTCTTCTTCTGTTGTCCTTCTAACTCACTCACCACTCTATTTCAGTGAATGACCTCTAGTTCTAGTATAATGTGTGAGAGAAGAAAGCTTCTTATAATTCTCTCTTGAAATCTCTACCTTGATGACCAATTTTGTCCAAAGATTTTTCACAGATACAGGGATTATCTACACATTATCAGTTGAGTGCAAGTAGTTTTTTTTGTTTTTTTTTTAATATAAATGTATTAGGACTAAGATAACCAACTGTCAAAAGTTCTAGACCTGTCTTTGGTTGCAGTGACAATCAATTAAAGAAAATAGGCATGTGACAAATTGTGTGTGCAGCTAGAGACATCAGCAGTTCCACTTGTCAAAGGGACAAGCTACTTTTAAGATTGAATAATGCTTTACCTCCTCAGCAACGTAAACTTCTGCAGCAAGAATAATAAAACTCTGACTGTATGCACAACTTTTCCTGTGCACATATCACTTCTTTATATGCTGACTAACAGCACGATCCTTAGTGCTGACACAGGAGCGCCGATTGGTAACCCCTGCATTGGCGCTAAGGCAGGCAGCGCTGGTCCTTTTGCGCCTGCACTACGCATTGCACTGCACTGCACACAACTCCATTGTGTCGGCCAGAGCCGGCTGGCGCAAGGGAGGCCCTGTGTCCATCTGGACACGGGATTGGCGGAGGGAGGGGGTTGGGGGCGGGACATGGGCAGGTCCAGGATTTGGCCATAGGGCTCCAGCCTCCCAGACCCAGCATTGGATATGGTGCTGGACCATCGGCCTTGCTATACCGGTGCTGGGTAGGATAATGGTTTAATAATGAAATATTTAATCTGTTCTTTAACAGTTGTAAAATCAATGCTGAAAATAATAGCATAAGTAGAATCTGCATTATTCTTGAATTCATTTATCCTTGTCATAACCTCTTTTTTTTAAGTATAAAGAACTGTAGTTTCCTAATGGAAATGAAGGCAACTTGTAACAGATTGCAAAAGCAAAGATGCTTTGTAACAAAACTCAACCATTCAACATAATCCTTATTCAGCCATATCAGAAAATAGGATCATGTGTCTTACTGGTCAAAACAAATTTCTGCTTTCTAAACATACCACCCGAAATAACAAGTTGGCTTTATTCCATCATGCATAGCAGAAGAGCAGTCCTTAGGGGGAAGAATTGGCTGTTATTCTCCAGGAAGCTAGACAGACTCTTGTAATCGTTTAATAAAGATGTCCCCAAATCAACCTTGCTTGCCTCACTGAGCAGGGCAACATGAAACACATGCAGAACATTGCCCTTTGTAACGCCAAGAAAAGGTCTGAATGCTTTTCCATTTTTCTTGCCTTCACTTTTTCATGAGACAGTGGCTGCTTGAGAATGCATAGAATCAATATTCGTATTGTAAGCTTTCCTAAACCAATTTAAAGGTATCGCTTTGAGAAGTGCAAATAACTGATTTAGCAAAAAAATTTTTGCATACAGGTGAGGTTCTCTGCCTCCAATATTGAAAAAGGACAAGAATTTACAGATTAGTGTGGCAATATGACATCTAGCCCTTTCATATGTTGCTTTATTGTGCACATATCATGCATTCTAACAGGAGTACTTTAATTCACTTATGTTTAAACTACTGAAGCAGAAGGAATAAAAGCTGAAGCAGTGTTATTCTGTGACAAGGAACCATATTCTGATGTAATGCTCAATTGAACCCTTTCAGATGAATGTAAGCATGAAAGGATCTTTTAGTTAGTGGCTCCTTCATTTTACGTACGGAACACATTGCAAGAGCCGAGGAATATTGCAGCCTGGAAAGGCACCTCTCCCACTTCGGATGCAAGCCCATGCACACGTTTCTGGGAGCAAGCCCTATTGAACCAAGTGGAACTTCCTTCTGGGTAGATATGCATAGGGTTGTCCTGTGGGTCTCCTTCTGGATTGGAGCCGTCCTTCTTGATCCTGTCGGGTTCCCTTGGTCACATCTCAAGGCAATATCTGAATAAATAGTCTGGGTTCTCTTGGTTCATAACTCAAAATGTTCTGCTTGGCTACTTTTGGGCTAGGGTCCAACACTCACACAGCCCAATCCTATCCTATGCTGGAACAAGGAGGCCAGCTTGCCTGCTCTGTATCCAGCATGGGGTGGGGCTGCAAGCGGCGCAACCTTACAGTACTCTAAAGGGAATTTATTCCCCTTACCCATGTCGTGCCACAGCGGTCCCCATATAGGGCTATTCAGAGCTGTGCCAGCGAAATAGCTGATGCAACTCTGAGCGCCATGTGTAAGGTGAACCAGGCCAGGGGTGGAGGTTAGGATCTGGCCTATGTCGGCCAGGGCGTTCCCAACCCATCCCTGGGCCAGTCTGACCACGGTCCTCTTTTCCATATCCTCTCCGTACCCCATTCCGCAAAAAAACGGAAGTGGGTCATGATCGTGCTGCAAGGCATTTTTAAGGTGTGGAGAGGCCTGCAGAGAGATCAGCAGGTTCCCCACAAACCCCAGAGGGCCAACGCAACCCCCAGTAAGTCAGGCAGAATGCCTGTTTCTCCCGGCGCCAGCACAGTCGCAGGAGCGCTGGTGCCTACATGAAGGTTGTCCTGCCTCTTAAGGGGACAGAGTCTAGGTCCTTCAGGCTGAGGCATCGCATTGCCCCAGTTTGAAAACCGCAGCCTATGAGCATTTGAGCTTAAGCTGGTATATGCGTGAGCCAGTTAATATTGTCTAGTGTGAAAAAGTGGTCATGACACATATTCATTTAACCCAAGTGACATCATGTACATTGTGCCTGGTATGTATGCTGTTCTGTACAATAATACATCTCATAATGCTGCTTTCCTTAGCGCTGATTCATTTTAGTGCTCTTTGTCCCAATGTAGATTGACAGCTATTCTAGCCAATAGGAGCAGTGTGCTCTGGAAAGTGCGGAGCCTAGTCAGCACCTTAAGAGGCAGGACAACCTTCATGTAGGCACCAGCGCTCCTGCGACTGTGCTGGCGCCGGGAGAAACAGGCATTCTGCCTGACTTACTGGGGGAGCCTAGTCAGCACCAAATCAGCCTGGGCAATAAGTAGATCTGCATGATTTAAGCTGGCTATTTAATCATGGCCCTGAAAAAAGCTACATGTCAGAGGCATAGGGAGGGTGCCACCGGGAGAAGTGAGCGTGTCAGGCATGGCCGGGTGCAGTGGCGCAGAGAAACCCGCTCGCTTTTCACCCCCACACTCTCCCTTGCGTTCAGCTCACTCCTAAATGGAGGGATTCTGGGTGCAGGGAGGTGTGGCCAGGTGACACAGAGGGTAGGGCAGCAGTGTTGGGAAGTGCAGTTATGTCGCCCCTCCCCTAGCACGCTGCAAGCCGAGTTCGGCTCTGGAGACTGTGCCTGTTTCATCAGTTTAAGTTTGAGTAAGCTCAAGTTTGATCCTAAATTAAAATTAGCTTGTGTAAAAGCTATCCTATGACCTCATATGAGCTATCAATATCATGTCTACTATAGATAACCAGCAAGTAAATTAAAACGTTCTGTGCAGCTGCAAGATCAATTTAGCTGCCTGTTCCCTTAGTATCACGTTCAGCTCTAAAGAAATATGAAGTGCTGTGTTTATCCATGACTGCTAACTTCTTCAAGGTCTGTGATGGCCACCTCTCAGTTTACTTTTATAGTTTATAGGTATGTGCTTGGCAGACTTCCTTGTGCCTTAAATGTGCACGAGAAGAAGGTGTAAGATGGTAATCGTTGTGCCTGATTGAGAAAGAGAGGTGAAATGACCCGTGTGCATGCATTTTCTGTGTGAAGTAGACAAACAGCCCAAATCCAACTCAGATCCCCATGTGTTGATGCAGTGGTGCCGGTGCTGGCTACTCTGCATCCTGCGAGGACTTTTGGCTGCTGGAGGTCTTTAAGGGTATAGGGACATTTGTCCTTTTGCCCCAGGGAAAACTCCAGCAGCCTCAATGAGCCCCTGCACCAGCGATATCATTGGCACATGTCCGTGATGATTCATGCAAATGGATCAGGCCTGGGAATGGCCTCAAGGTTTGGAGCATATCAACACACCAATCTCACTCCACTCCCAGGCCTGATCCAGCCACCCCACCAGTGGCGTTATTCACCCGGTATGCTGGGCGGGACTTACCTTTGAGCGGCAGTCTGCCCGTTTTCCCGCTTTCCGGGCGGGAAAGCGGCGGAACGCGGCGTGACGCAATGGGCGGACTGCCGCTCAAAGTTAAGTCCCGCCCAGCGTACCGGGTGAATAACGCCACTGCACCCCACCCCATCTCCTCATTCTGCTCCCCCTACCCCATTCAGTCCCCACCTGCCTTCCCCAGCCCTCGCTGGACTTATCTGCTCCAACATCACTCTGTCAGTGCCAACGGGAAGGCACCAGCCTTTTTCTGTATCACATATTCCAAATTAAATTTCTGCCTCTGTCATACATTTTAATATTAGTGTGTATTTACCACTCATTTGAGCCTTTGGTACTTCACAACTATTTCACTATAACATCTTACATTCAAAGTCCTCTGGGAATTAGACTTTAAAGATTCAATGAATAATATTAATGTTGATGGTGAAGTATTTTTTTTAGCTTCATTTTCTAAAGTTGTATACAGTTAAGATTCCAAAGCCTATTCAAATTGATGCAACCCCAGTTGCAGAAAACTTTGAAGGGGGCATCAGAACATAACACACATTTGCAATTTATGTATTATCATTTTTATCTCCTTGCCCCAGTTTGACTAAAACCAGATCTGATTCTTAGCACAGCTGTAAATATGTGCGTTAAGCAGCATTAATGACAGCATGCTCCATACATATTAATGTGGATCACTACACAGCTTTCAAACCATGTTTTTCTTTCCAAGACTACCTGTAAATGTAAATGGATATTGACATGAAGCTGTCTTCCATCATTTGAGTGAGTACAGCAAAATCACTGTTTGCTGACATTTACTTATCAAAATCTAGATCTGCCAAGCTTCTGCATAAAATTTAAATAATGAAGTAAATCTAGTTATAGATGCAAAATGAGATAAAATAAATATCGGCCATGGTGCACCTTTAATCCTATTTGCAAAAATAATGTTTTTAGTTTTACAAAAAAATGAAACAAATGGGCCCATCTTAATATAGTGGACGTCCCGGATTCAAATCCCCACTTGAAGATAAAGCTCAATGGATGGCATCAGACTCAGTCTTTCTCAGTTGAACCATTCTCACAAATTTGTTGTGAGGAAGAATGAAGCAACAACTGTAAGAGTTTTGAACACAGGTAAGTGTAGCAAAAAAAAAAATCTTTACCAAAATAAGAGTGCAATCCTAACCTGGAGTTAGGCCGGCACAGTTAGGCCAGCAAAGTTTGGCCGGCACAAGGGCCACTGTAAAGCGTGTTTGGACCACTCTCGGATTCAGAGAGGCCAGCACACAGATGTGTGCCATCCTCCCTGACTCCAAGAGTGGTCCAAACATGCTTTACAGAGTCTCTATCATACAGTCCCTTCTGCTGGCCCAGGAGTGTCGCAAATGCACCGCGTGCCACCTTCCCTGACTCCGAGAGTGATACAAACACTTTACAGTGCATTTGCAACACTCCTAGGTTGGCACAAGAGACTTGTGCTATCCTAACTCCAAGTTAGGATTGTGCCCTAAGTTTCTCTTTTAATTTAAAATTATCTATCTGGTTTCTGGTAGATACCTTAGACCAGTGGTCTCCAAACTGAAGAGTGCTGCAGCGGGGAAAAGTGTTTCCAGTGTGAACATCACCTTCCATTCTGTGGAGACACTGCAAAAGACCTCAAAGTCCCCAGGTGTCTTTGCGGCCCACCACATCCAGGGTCTGCCGCCCCAACGAGCCTCCCGGCTAGCATTTCATGCAGATGCCATAAAGCCTTTTGGGCGCTGGAGTCAGGGTCTTTTGCAGCATCCCTGGTGGAACAGAAGGTGCCATTCATGCCAGGGAAGGATCAGGCAGGCACTGGATCTGGCCCAAGGTTTGGAGTTTAGAGCCCACTGTCTTAGACAGTTTTTAGCAACCCTGTGAATAATTTTTATTTTATTCATTTAATGGTGATGCAGCTTTTCTATTCATACTCTATGTATTCAGTTCAAGGGAACTTACTCCCATGAACGTGTGTATATGTTTGATTCCTAACCGCCCAGTCCTACCCTGGGCCAGCCCATAGCATGCAGTGATGCTGTTACAGGCTCTTCAACATGCTATGGACTGGCCTGTGACCAACAGCAACAGAGAGATAATTACAGATCTTTTTTCTTGGCTACCCTGCTGCACTGTAATCCCCAATGGGCCTACTTCGAGCAGCACCAGCTCTTTGACATAAATTCAAGTGGGTCCAGAATGATGTGTTGAGGCTAGGCTGGGGACATAGGATATCAGTCGCACCACTGCTGCTAATATCCACTCCCAGCCCACCTTCAACATGCCCCCAGTTCCAGCCCTAATCATCCCCCAGAACACAAACACCCCACCTGCTCCAGCATGGGCTAAGAGCTCCATTTGCAAGCACCCAGGGCTGCCAGCTGTTTGTGTTGGCGATGCTAGCCTATTCCATCGCTGCAGCCACTGGCTCAGGCCTTGGACTAACAGAGCACAAGTTTCGTCAGCACAAGACTTGGATAGGATTAGGCCATTAATTCCTAAATATTTAAGGTAAGATTTATTTTTGTAATCTATGAGATTGCAACTTGTTTCAGTTTTTTATCTCACCATACTGGAAAAACAGATCTGGAGACAACAGGCCAAGCCTAGACAAATAAAATGGATAACTCGAGGTATATCCTAAATGGAGTGGGGCGTGCCGGGGAAGGGGGGGAAGAAGCTAGCAGTGAAGCCAGGATGTGTCTGCCACTGCTCCTTAAAATATATAAACCGTGCCGCACACACACTGTGTCCATCATATTAATGGGTATTTTCTAGTTAATAAATAATACCAGCAATGTTTTGTCTGCCAAAAGTACATTATCCAAATGAAGCAAAAGTTGAAAGTAAATTACAAATATGCTGATATTTCATGCTCCATGTTAAAAAGAAGGGGTTATTATGATCTTCTGCCTTCCCCCTATGTCCTGGCCCAACACTGCATATTCTGGGGATTCTGACAAATCCCACAGAATGCAGCCACCAAAACATGATGTCTGTACACACCCTGAACCTGCAGAGCATTTGCAGAAAAAACTTTTTTAAAAAATATTGTACCATATTAGTACGCCAGAGTGTCTAGACTAGACTGCAATGCTGTATGTTCCTTTTCTGCGCCAAACAATTCAGTCAGATCTATTTTTTAAAATCGTTTAGCCAGCTAAACTGAGCTCTGGAACATGGCAAGTATCCATCTCAAAATGAATCATGCTAAAGTTAGATGCTTGATTTAGGTCCTATATTGTAGCTATTTCCTTTTTCAAACGTGCCTTGAACATGTTTGTGTGGATCAGATTCTACCTACCGAACAGACAAAACACCAGGCAAGAAAAGGAAATGAAGGTCACAAACAGGGGTCCTGGTGCTTTCCACCAGGCTGGGGATAATTGGGAACTTTTGTTTCTTTTGAACAATCAGAGGAAAACACATTCTCCATGGGGGCAGAATTGCTATTACAAAGAGCTGCCCAACAATGCTTACAAACTCTGTGAACCTTTAAGTCAGGGATTTGAACAATGCTGTTGGTCTGGATTATCAAGCAGAACAGACAGATGGATAAACAATGAGTTTCTATGTGTTTCTTATGGCTTCTGTTTTCCTGACTGCAGAGCTCTGAGAAAGTCTTCCAGAGAGGCTTTTAGGAATTGTTGCTGAAGAGAGAGTAAAATAGCAGGCGTGGACAAAGTGAACGGCATGTTGTGCTTATTATGCTTTCAGTCCTTTGCATCTGGTGTTCAGATGGATTTGTTTGCCCAGTTGGAAATGATACTAAACAAACCAAAATGCTAAGCACATTAAAATACATAAAACATCATGCATTGTCCTGGCTGCCTTTGAGCAAACAACCATAGGTATAAATATGTGTACATGCACAATACAAAATATTACCTTATGAGCGCAATCCAGGCAGCACAAGTGCAATCTCCATGTGCAAAAGCTGAATAGAACCATCTTCTTTCCCATCACCACCAAGCACATAGACAACCACCGGACTCCACCTTTCATCCCTTCCATAGTCCCATCTACCCCTTCACCTCTGATCAAAAAAGAGTTCCTCCTTAGGGAATCCCGTATATAGGTGTTATTATGCAAATGCATTATGTCTCCGAGCAAAGATGGGGGAACTGGAATATTTGGTGACTAGGGAAAAGATTCATATAGTAGGCATAACCAGCCTGGTGCAATGCAGAGGACCAGTGGGATACTGCAATCCCAGGCTATAAACTCTATAGGAGGGTGTGGGAGGCGACCCCGCCGGACCGCAACCCCCCCCCCCCCGAGCGATGCCACTTACCTGGGGCCGGGGCGGCGCCCTCCCTGCCCCAGCGGAGAGCCAGATGGGCAGCGCCCTCCCCGCCCCTGCAGCGGGCAGCTGGATACGCGCCCCGGCCCCGGCGGACAAGAACGGGACCTGCCGCGGGACGTGCCGGCTCCGCGGAGCCCTGAGACGGGGCTCCGCGGTGCGGCCTGGCTCAAGCCACCCCTGGGGGGCGACGAGCGGGCGCGTGCGCGCTCACCCCGAGCTCGGGAGAGCCGGCACCTCGCCCTCTGAGGCGAGCGCAGGCCGCGGAGAAGGCCCGCGCATGCGTGGCTTCCTCCCGGCCTGGTCTGTACTCCCGCGAGATCTCGGGGACGAGATCTCGCAGAGAGGGGAGGGGCCAAGCATTCCCGGGCCAGAGCTCATAAGGAGCCTGGCCGGGGAGGGAGACGGACGTGTCTTGGAGCCGGGCGGAGGTCCGGCTCTAGAGACTGCCGCCAGGGCTGGCCCCCCTCCTCCGTTTGAGCCCTCCTTAGTGGGGACACGTCGGGTGCTCTTTAGCCACCCTCCTGTCCCCCCAAATCACCCCGCAAGTCCCCCCGAGCCCCCAGAGGGGGCAACCGCCGGCACAGGCGCCCCCCTTACCGCTCCAGGAAGCTGCCTGCCACTTTGGTCGCCAATAGGGCGAGGGATCGGTCTGCCCTATTTAGCCTTGATCACGGGGCCACGAAGGACGAGCCCTGTCCGCCCGGGAGAGCAGCCAGAACCACTCCCTTGGCCCTCCGCAGTGCTAGAACGCCCCGGCATCGCCGACCCACCTCCTCCCCCCGAGTTCCATCCGGCTGGAGGAGACCCCAGGGAGGAAAGACGGGAGAGCAGCGCTGACCAGTTGCCACGGCCCCGTACCGGCAGACACCGATCCTGTTGAGTTCGAGGCCTGAGCCTCCCCACGGGGAGGCCTGTGCAGTAATGTGGCCCCTTCTGTTGCCTTTCTGTTATTGTGCCCACCGGACTGATGAATGTGAAGGCTTTGTGCCAATTAAACCAGGTACGTCGAACTACTGCTCTTGTGTCTCGGCCCTCTGTCCGTGTTAACTGCCAACAGCGCTACCACCTGTACAAATATCACTGCCTTGACATGTCCCAGACCACCGGCGGGACCGCCATGGATGTCACAGAGGGATAGGGAAGGGCATGTTGGCGGTGGGGTGGCCATCTATATCAAAGAAGGGATAGAATCCAGCAGAGTAGAAACTGAAGGTGGGCTGGACTCCACCATGGAGTCACTGTGGGTTAAACTACCAGGCCATAAGAGTGATGTAATAGTGGGGGGGGGTGCTATGGTCCGCCAGATCAAAAAAATTGAAGGTGACCTTGAAATGAAACAAATGAGGGCGTTGACCAAGAGAGACAGGATTGTAATCATGGGGGACTTCAATTATCCTTATATCAATTGGGTCAACTGGTGCTCTGGTCCAGAAAGAGAGACTGGATTCCTTGATGTGCTGAATGACTGTGCCTTAGAGCAGCTAGTCATGGAGCCCACCAGAGGACAGGTGACTCTGGATTTAATATTGTGTGGTACTCAGGACCTAGTTACGGATGTAAATGTTACTGAGCCATTGGGGAACAGTGACCATGGTGCGATTGGTTTTGCCATGCATGTCCAGGAAAGAGTGCAGAGCAAATCTGACACAAGAACCCTTGACTTTCGAAGGGCAGACTTCCCTCAGATGAGCAAGCTAGTTAGAAAGAAATTGAAAGGGAAGGTAAAAAGAATCCAGTCTCTCCAGGCTGCGTGGAGGCTGTTTGAAATAACAGTAGTAGAGGCCCAGCGGAAGTATATACCGCAAAGAAAGAAGGGCTCGACAAGGTCCAGGAGGGTGCCTGTATGGCTGACGAACAAAGTTAAAGAAGCTGTAAAGAGCAAGGAAGCTTCTTTCCATAAATGGAAGTCTTGCTCCAGTAAGGAGAATAAAAAAGAACATAAACTCTGGCAAAAGATAAGTAAGAAGGTGATACGGGAGGCCAAGAAAGAGTTTGAGGAATGCATGGCTAGCAACATAAAGGGGAATAATAAAAGCTTCTTCAAATATGTTAGAAGCAGGAAACCTGTCAGAGAGGCGGTTGGCCCGCTGGATGGTGAGGGAGGGAAAGAGGCGATAAAAAGGGACTTGGAGATTGCAGAGAAATTAAATGAATTCTTTGCGCCCGTCTTCACGGCAGAAGAACTTGGGCAGATACCGCAGCCTGAACAGCCCTTCCTAACTAAGGAATTAAATCAGATAATGGTAAATAGAGAAGATGTTTTAGATCAAATTGATAAATTACATATAAATAAGTCACGAGGCCCAGATGGTATACACCCAAGAGTTATTAAGGAACTAAAGAACGAAGTTGCTGACCTCTTAACTAGAGTATGCAACTTGTCCCTTCAAACAGCCATGGTGCCAGAGGATTGGAGGATAGCCAATGTCACGCCAATCTTTAAGAAAGGGAGAAGGGGGGACCCTGGAAACTACAGGCAGGTCAGCCTAACGTCTGTTCCGGGTAAGATGGTGGAAAGCCTCATCAAAGATAAAATCATAGAACACATAGAGGAACAAGTACTGCTGAAGGAAAGTCAGCATGGCTTCTGTAAGGGTAAGTCTTGCCTCACAAACCTTTTGGAATTCTTCGAAAAGGTCAACAGGCACGTGGATGTGGGTGAACCTGTGGATATCATATACCTGGATTTTCAGAAGGCGTTTGACACAGTCCCCCACCAAAGGCTGCTGAAGAAACTTCACAGTCAGGGAATAAGAGGGCAGGTCCTCTTATGGATTCAGAATTGGTTGAGGGCCAGGAAACAGAGAGTGGGGGTCAATGGGAAATTTCACAATGGAGAGAGGTGAAAAGCGGAGTGCCCCAGGGATCTGTCTTGGGGCCCATGCTTTTCAACTCGTTCATAAATGACCTGGAGACAGGGACAAGCAGCGAGGTGGCCAAGTTTGTGGATGACACAAAACTTTTACGGGTGGTAAAGACCAGAGGGGATTGTGAAGAGCTCCAGAAGGATCTCTCCAAGTTGGGGGAATGGGCAGCAAAATGGCAATGCATTTCAACGTAGACAAGTGTAAAGTGATGCACATTGGGGCAAAAAACCAAAACTTCACCTATAGGCTAATGGGTTCTGAGCTGTCTATGACAGCTCAAGAGAGAGATCTTGGGGTGCTGGTGGACAATTCAGTGAAGGTATTGACCCAGTGTGCGGCAGCAATTAAGAAGGCCAATTCCATGCTTGGGGTAATTAAAAAAGGGGTTGAGAATAAAACAGCCAATATTATCATGCCATTGTACAAATCAATGGTAAGGCCGCACCTGGAATATTGTGTCCAGTTCTGGTCGCCGCATCTCAAAAAGGACATAGTGGAGCTGGAAAAGGTGCAGAAGAGAGCGACAAAAATGATTACGGGGCTGGGGCACCTCCCTTTATGAAGAAAGACTGCAGTGTTTGGGGCTCTTCAGCCTAGAAAAAAGGCGCCTGAGAGGAGACATGATTGAGACATACAAAATAATGCACAGAAGGGATACAGTCGATAGAGGGGTATTCTTTTCCCTCTCTCAAAACACCAGAACCAGGCGCATCCGCTAAAACTGAGGGTTGGGAGAGTTAAAACAGATAAAAGGAAGTACTTTTTTACCCAGCGGGTAGTTAATCTGTGGAACTCTTTGCCACAGGAGGTGGTGATGGCATCTGGTCTAGATGCCTTTAAGAGGGGATTGGACAGATATCTGGAAGAAAAGTCCATCGTCGGCTATAGGCAATGATGGGTTGTAACCTCGTTACATTAATAGTAGGCTACTTCAGAGTACTAGGTGCAGGGGAGTGGCAACAGGATCCAAGCATCTTGTTGTCTCATGCCTCCCTGGGGCACCTGGTGGGGCCGCTGTGAGATATAGGAAGCTGGACTAGATGGGCCTTGGCCTGATCCAGCAGGGCTCTTATGTTCTTATCAATACAAGGTACTTATGCTCCACTACATGCATGGCTCCTTTAGGAATGGCTGGAGGGATATATTGATGCTCACATATCCTTGTTTAGACCACCTGTGTGCATTCTTATGAGTTTGCACTGCTGGAGGCTAGGAAAACAGGGCTTTACTGTCCTCCAGGAGGCCTCTCTACAAATGGGTGCAGCGCCTGTGCTCAATACAACTGAATTTGACCACCACCATCTAGAAATAATTTGAACTTTTAAAGGAAGAAGCATGTAGAATTTTAATCTTGAAATTGTATAATCTCATTTTTTAAAACTATACGTTTACAAATGTTTGCAATTTCCTTTAGGTTCAGGGGGGAAGGAGCAGCTGCACTTTGCTCACCTTTTGCACGTGAGCATGTTCCCTGGCTAGATATCAACATCTAAAGCCATCCTGCCAAATTTTCCACCAGGGGCCTAATGCGTTATCCAGGCACATTAAGCATCAGTTTCAGGTCCAGAAATAGCACCCTCAAAATAGCATTTGAAGCTTACCACTGTATGCATTGAGTTGTACATGCTGTATACAGGCGGGGGCCCATATCCACAGATCCCATATATCTGCAGCTTCAATTAAATGAAGATCTGAGGTGGGGGCTTAGCTTTTTTTCTTCTTTCTTTGGGTCATTAAAAAACCTTCTTTTACAGGTTGCTCAATGGGAACACAATGACCAGGCAAGCAGAAGGCACAATAGAAGGAAAGACTGACAGGACATATACAGGAAGCAACTTCCTGTTAATGTTTTGGTCATGTCTCCCTCTATCATGCCTTCTGCCTGCCTAGTTGTTGCATTCCCATTTAGTAACCTATGAAAGCAAGAACAAAGCAAGATAATGGGCTTGGTGGGGTAGGGGAGAACCCTATACTTAACATAGGGCTCCCTCTTATTCGCTGTTTCAGATATCCACAGGGAAGCCAGGAACCTATCCCTATTGGATACCGGGTATGACTGTATTCTATTTTATCCATATAAGTTTTTTTGCTAGGTTTTCTAAGTAGTCAACTTTCTGAAACATATCTTCTGTTAGAAAGAACTCATGTCACAGTGTGCTTCTGCATTAAAAAAGCGAGATACTTTGGAGAGAAATAACCAACTGCAGGTGGATCTGAACATTTTAAGTTTCTCTTTGTTGCTTTTCCCTTTGGATATTCTCTAAATAGGAGGGGGGGGAGAAAATGAATGGGTATTTTGAGTGAGCAACATGTTGCATAAATACTAACATGGTTCCTAAAAAGGTTCTTATTTAGAACTGAATAGCATTCCCACTTTCAACTCACTGAACTGTTCTTTGAAGAAGGGGGGAAAAGTGTGAGCTCTTTAAAACAAATGGGTAGGCAGCGTGACTGTTTTATGTGTGGGTAGATTGCATATTGCACATCGCTGCAGAAGTTGTAAGAAATGCTTCAAATTGAAAGATATGAACCTTAATTTTTCTTTCTGTATTTCCAAAAGGTCAAATGCTGTAAATACTGGCCAGATGACACAGAGATATATAAAGACATTAAAGTTACTCTAATAGAAACGGAGCTCCTGGCAGAATATGTGATTCGAACATTTGCAGTAGAAAAGGCAAGTGCTGAAAGATAGACTCTCTCAATATGTTTCTCTCATATACGTAGTCATGTCATTGTTAAAGTTGTCAGAGCCTTCGCAATGAGTAACTGATTTTCCAAATTCCTTTCTGGGTAGTACCCCACTGCCCCCTAATGGTGAGGTCATGTTTTCCTAGTTTGAACAACGTGCCTGCCTCCTTTTCAGTGGCTGATAAAATTGGATGAGGAGAGTGCCAATTGTTGTATTATTTTTGAGCAGGGTCCATTGAGTTATGTTTGCATTTGCATTTTAAATGCTCACTGCAACCTTTTCTCCTTCTCTTTTTATTCCATGACGGCTGGACAGAGAGGGGCCCATGAGATTCGAGAAATCAGACAGTTCCATTTCACAGGATGGCCAGATCATGGTGTGCCTTACCATGCAACAGGACTGCTGGGATTTGTACGGCAGGTCAAATCCAAAAGCCCACCTAATGCAGGACCGCTGGTGGTGCACTGCAGGTATGCGGACTGGAAAGTCCTCTGGCTGCCTAAATGGGAAAGCCACTGATTTATTTCTATCCCATTCAATTGAATGGAGTGCAACAAGCTGTTTGCAGTTAGCATTACTTTGTGATTCATTTTCTTGATCACAATCAGTTATGAACTATAGTTGGTGAACAGGTCACAATAACCTGGAACACAATTATTGTATTATAATGTTATTGTTATAAATATTATGAACAGTTATCCTGAAATGTGAAAAAATTGAGCTATACTGTTGAAAAAAACCTTGATGAATATCTATTTTTAAGGCCAAATAAAACATTACACAACCTAAATGGAGGCTGATGAAAATGCTTCCACATGGTGATGTTCTGCACAGTGGTATTCTGCATGTAACAGTCACTTACAGCGCAATCCCATATCCCCCTTAGCGCCAGCGCTGCGCTCTTGTGCCAGCCGAACACTGTCACGAACGTGCCATAAAGCGCGTTGGCGCTATAGTGCTCGGCCGGCACAAGCGGCAGCGCCAGCGTTCGGATGCTGGCACAACCGTCAGCAGCACCAGCCATGCACCAGTCAAGCGCCGGCATCGCTTGGTTGGCACAGGGCCTCCGCGAGGGCATTCCAGAGGCATTCTGGGGGTGTAACTGGGCAGCGCAGTGGGCGGAGAAGGGGGTTATGACACGGTTGTGATGCAGGATGGCCATAGCGCCATATCCTAACTCTGGTTCCCGGCCATGGCTGCCCCGATTCAGGCCGCTCCCGTGCACGGTCCTCTGCGCCTGCTATTCTGCCGGCACAGATCCGAGCAGGCCCATAGGGGTGACTGGGGTTTATGCGGGTGCAAGGGGAGAATCTCCCCTTGTCCTGCACGTTGCTGCCGCCGCCTCCAAATGGGCCTTTGGATATGGCCCTGCTATGTCGGCCTTACTAGGCCCGGCATAAGGTAGGATTGTGCTCTTATATAGAGTACTGTGATTCAGAAACATGGGTGATGTAACATTTGAACTGACCCTTACAGGCCTTCACAGCATAATGGATGTGTGTTCGCTATTCACCAGGGAGTCTTATCATTTTGCTAACGCATTTGCCAACTTAGCTGTGCAACCAGGATGCCCAGAAAAAAAAATGGTTTTGTCAGAGAACTTTTACTTACAACCCAGTCCTATCCGCTTGAAGCACTGGCAGAATATGCATTCCGCCTGCGCTGCCTGCTTCCCGGTTACTGCAGAAGCGCCTCCAGCAGCATGCTAGTCCATTGCCCGAGCGCCACCAGGAGGGCCGCAGCCTTCTTGTGTATGTCACCAGATTGCTGACCACCTGCCAAAGCAGTGGGGGAGGTGGGATGGATGGGGGGAAGGTGGAATGGGGGCAGGGAACAGTAAAATTTATTAGGGAGGGGGAGGAACAGGGAGGCTGGGGGAGGGGTGGATCTGGCTGCAATGGTGCTATCCCTTCCGGCAGCAGCCTCCTTGCCCACTTTCTCTGATTGCTGGCACAGGTCCGAGGAGACCCATTGCAGACTGGGATGCTTACAATGGGGTAAGGGGATGTAAACCTCCTTTTTGAAAGCCTCTAGATCCACCCCCACCCACCCCCACCACATGCAGCATGTGCCTTTTTGACATGGCTGCATCAGTGGGGCGGGATTGGATTGGGCTGTTAAATTAGGAGCTGATTCTCAGAAGAGTCTCCTAAAAAGTCCTCACTGGATTTATTTTGCCCAGTGCTACTGCATAATTTCTTACAGTTAGGTATTACCCCAATCAAAAACATAATATGAACACAGAGACTGACAGTGTAATCCTGTGCATGTCTTCTCAGACATGTTTGATTGAACTCATTCCCGGGTAAGTGTGTATAGGTTTGCAGCCTGAATTTTCTCCCTCAGGTGGAACTATCATGATCTCTTCTAGGGATGCCACTCAGAATGGACTTGTACTTTTAAGCTGAACCACCAGCATTTTCTGAACATTGAGCAGGTACCAACTGCGCTTTTCTCTTTACAGTGCTGGTGCTGGCAGAACGGGATGCTTCATTGTCATTGACATTATGCTGGATATGGCCGAAAGAGAAGGAGTTGTAGATATATACAACTGTGTCAGAGAACTTCGGTCACGAAGGGTTAACATGGTGCAGACTGAGGTATTCTGATCATCCTCCCTTGCTGTTCTTCTATATAATAAACGTGCATCTTCTTCTACCCAGTGCTGAAATGTATATTAGCGTAGTGCTACTGCTGCTTCTTGACATGACTTTGCGCCAGAGGTGTGCAGCCCATAGACTGCTCCCACCCAGAGGGCTTGTCATCGGCATTAGCTGAGCAAGGTCAGGGACTGAGAAAGGAGTTGTGCGGATCAGTGTCGGGTTATAACTGAGAGGCAGGAGTGTGAGATCGGAGAGATTTGGGAGACATTTTACTGTACAGGTTTGGCACCTTTTGATGAAGAATGTTAACAAGGAGAGGAAAATGGTTTGTAGGCTAGCAAGAGCCCTGTTGTTCCAGGCAATTGCAGCAGTGGGACAGAAGGCCTGGGGTAATGGTGGCTGGAAAATGCATAAGCCTGCACAATGGGGCAGGAGCAGAAGGTGGGAGAAATTAACCAGAAGATACAGCCCAGAGCAGCATGGCAGAAAACCTAGAGAGTGCACCTGCCCTTGAAGGGCAGTGGGATTTAACCCCCAACAAGTCATCTCCTGGCTTTGTTAGCATTGGGTCCAGCAACCAATGACATATCTCTCATGACTGGATTCTGTTTCTGTTCGTTAACTCTTATCCAGCCACTAATAATGTCCAGGCATGCCCCTAGTTTTCTCCAAGGAGGTAACCTGTATCTGGGCTACAGGAGGTAAACAGAATGCAGGGAAAGGGTGGCAGGTTTCTTCTGACTGAATGCTTCTCACTACAAAAATAGTTCATCCATAAAGTTCATCCACTTGAAATCAGGAAGAGCAGTTCCTAGCCTAGCCCCAATTTCTGTGTGAGGGAAGGGCTGGCTAAAGGAGCATCCAGTCATGTGAACTCTCAACTGCAAGCTGAAGTAGTACAGTCCAGATACAGGTTTACTCCCTTAGTGAGACCTGAGCCGTAGACTCCAGGAAGTCAGTGCAGTTCCTGAATCTGATGTAAATAAAAAAGGAACTGGGTGAGATCAGCATATTGATGACACGGTGATTATTGATGACACAGCCTGGCTACGCAATAACAATAAATGTATCATTTTGTGTGTAACATCATGATAATTGATATTATTCTATGTTATCCAAAAGCATGCATGGGTAGAATTAGGTAAAGGGTACCAGGGCATGGGCTGAGGACACTTGATTCAGCCACCTTGCTGGAGTTACGCAGATCAAGGTCTGGACAGTCCCTGAATGGGTGGCCACTTGGGAATCCTGCATATGTCACCCTAATCTCCATAAGGAAAGAAATGCAGGCTACAAATGTAGTAAATGTACATAGGCATGAATAACACAATTCTGTTAAATGAATCCTTGTTTGCTTGTCCAGGAGCAGTATGTATTCATACATGATGCAATACTGGAAGCCTGTTTGTGTGGAGATACATCTGTTCCAGCTTCTCAGGTTAGATCTGTATATTATGAAATGAACAAACTGGATCCTCAAACCAATTCAAGCCAAATCAAAGAAGAATTTAGGGTAAGTCATAGACCAGGAGTGTCAAACTCATTTCATACAGCGGACCAAATAGCATTCCTGACATCTGCAGAGGGCCAGAAGTGATATAATTAAGGAAGTGGTGACTTGAAATAAGCATTTTGTCTAACCTAGTAACTCATTCACTGCAAAAGACAGAAGAGAAAATATGCCAATCTTGACCATATTTTCAAAATATAGGAGAACTGAGTTATCACGCAGGCTACTTTTCAGCAGTGCTACACCTGCCAGGGCATCATTTCACAGCTCAGCAGCTGAGAGGTGCTTTGCAAAGTGATGCCTCAGTAGAAGCAGCACTGCCAAAAGTGCAGCCCAAATGATAATTGGGCTCTCCTGGCACCTCAACAGTGTCTCTTTTCTCCCTCTCTCACCCTTTTGTTCTGTCCCTTCCCCTTGTACCATACCTATTCTGAGGCCCCCTTTCAGAGCCTCAGCAGAAGCAGCACTGATGAAAGAAAGGTGCTGGGAGAACTCAACTATCATGCAGGCCACCCTTTCAGCAGTGTCTTCTCTGTAGAAACTGCACTGCCAAAATGGTGACCTGCATGGTAATTGCGCTCTTCCAGCATTGCCCTTTCAGCAGCACGGCTTCTGCTGAGGCATCGTTTCGTAACTCAGCGGCTGATGTTGGTCCTGGGAGAGCCTAATTATCGTATAGGCCAAATAAAGAGTATCAATGAGCTGTATCTGGCCCGCAGGCCTTATGTTTGACACCGCTGTCATACAATGTAACACTTTTATAAAGCCAGATACCGCCAAATGACATTTTTACCTCACTGGGAAGTGGCAGAACTGGGGGGGGGGGCAAAGGGAGCAAATACAATGGGCACTGGGCTTGCGGGGGGGAGCGACACGATGCAGACCCACACCCACACCGTTCATGTATTGGAGGGTTGGAGCGCCAGCCAAGTGGAAGCGGAGCCAGGTGGCTTTGCCATGCTCCATTCCTCCATTGGAAGAGCAGAGCGCAATGAAGCCAAGTGGCTTCCTGGCGCTCCGCCCCTGATAAATGGAGGAATGATGTGCCACTGCAAGACTGCATTGGCGCAACATTCCTCCAACTATCAAAGGAGCAGGGGGCAGACAGGGCTGGGGGTGCTGGAGAACAGGCAGGGGCAGGGGGCAGCAGACAGGGGTGTACCCCCAGCATGCCCCCCAGGAATACGCCTGTCACTGAGGTTAGATTTTTCAGATTTTAACAATCCAGCACTTTTCATTGTTTTTGGGAGCACAGATTGCCTTTGAAAATGTCTAGTTATTGCCTAGACTTGTAGTTTTGTTCTGAAGGCATATGAATTGTTGAGTAACTCTTCATTTTATCCTTTTTTGGGGGGGGTTAAGACCCTGAACATGGTGACTCCAACTTTGCGTGTGGAAGACTGCAGCATTGCCCTTTTACCACGGAATCATGAGAAGAACCGGTGCATGGATGTGCTTCCTCCAGACAGATGCCTGCCTTTCCTCATCACAATAGATGGGGAAAGCAGTAACTACATTAACGCTGCACTGATGGATGTAAGCTCCTGTCCTGATGTTAATAGTTAGGAGACAATGCGCTGTTCCACACACTGATGCGCAGAGAAAGCACAGTCAGCACAAAAGGGTCCAAATCTTTCTCATTTGCTTTCTGAAAAATGACATAAAATCTTTAAACTCTCAGATACGTTTTAAGATCTCACATCTGTTATAACACAGCCAAGTTCTGAAAGCTTTATTGAAAGAGAGAGAGAGAGAGTCATTGGGAGGGGGGTACGTTGATAAATGAAACCTGTCCAGATGTCTCTTATCTAGCACTTGAATATTAACTATACTGCATAAGAGGAAAAAGAGTTCCCTGTTACATCACCAAGGTAGCTAAGCTGCTTGATAATATTTGCCACAATAGTTTAGCTTCTTCTCCTAATTCTCATAGCAATTAACAAAGAAAAATAATAATTGCCTATCGGCATAGAGTGTACACCAGCCATGACCTGAGACACGCCACTCATTTCTGATGGAACACGCTTTCCTAAAGATTATATTTGGGGTGTGTTTTTACTTTAAATCCAGCCATGGAAGTTTGATAGGACTAATAGGGTATCAATATAGAATGATACTTAAACATGTTTTACGCTCCCTAGAGATTTATAGAGTATCTCTGACATTTTAGAGCAATAGTAATTAAGGCTGTCACACACAAATGTGCACATGCCAAGAAAGCCGACTTTGGAAAAAAAATTAATGCATTTTAAATAACCTTCCATAAAAGCAACTCTTGAACAAGAAATAAATGTAGATTGCCATTATATAAGGTTTTCTTTTCATTACTTTCAATTGTAATGAAGGCATGTGGGGGTTTTTATCTACTAACTAGGGTGGTGTCATTGTCAATACTGACATCAGGTTGCCACATAATACAAAGTGAACCTGTGGTTTGTTTCCAAATTATCAGTATGAGTAGGCTGGAGATTCTGATTGTCTCCAGGCCTCTGGCACCACACACCCTACTGTGCCCATTTTTCCCCAGTTGTGGTGCTGATGTAACTCTTATCAGCAGACAAAATCAACCTGTAGTGGGTGCCATTGGCACAATGGTGGCCCTGCACCAGGATATCCGCAGACTCTACCAGCATAGAGGGATGATCGCATTAATAGATATTCAATGTTCATTCATTTCAATGTTTCATATATGCGCTCTCTCTCTCTCTCTCTCTCTCTCTCTTTCTCTCTCTCTCTCTCTCTCTCTCTCTCATGTGCCATTCAAGTGATTCACCACCATATATGAATGCCAGGGTGCCCTTTGCCATGCCTGATTTTTTAAAATTATGTCCCTAAGCCTGGGTATAACAGGTTTATCCTTCCTCTTGTTTTACAGAGTTATAAACAGCCTTCAGCTTTCATAGTGACACAGCATCCTTTACCAAATACTGTCAAAGATTTTTGGAGACTGGTTCTAGACTACCACTGCACATCAATAGTTATGTTGAATGATGTGGATCCAGCACAAGTAAGTCACAGAGCTTCAGCTGAATGAGCCTGTATATTATAGCACAACACTTACATTGAAGCACACATACATGTTTCAGAAGAGCCCTCATGTGAGCGATATGTGAGCCTAGGGATGGGAAGAAGCAGAATTCTTGCAAGTGTTGTAACCATAATACCACAAATCTGTAAGAACAGTCTCAATACAAACCGTGGCAATAGAAGACTTGAAAGAACAGTTAACACATTTGAAACATAAATAGCTAATTCCAGCCTTGAGCACAGAAGCAAATAATTTTAAAATATTTGATCAGAGAATGGAAACTTGCCTAATATTTCCCTGTTGTTTTTTCAATCCTGCTATGCCAAATGTGCAGAAGTCAATCACTAATGTCTTCTGACTGTGTTGTATAATCTGTGAAAACTCTTGCTGTGAAGAACATTGATGTTCAAACTCAACTTCTCTAGTCTTGGCAACAAAAGCTGCAGTTTTGGAAGCCAACCATGTTTCAGGCAGTTTGCAATTAAAAAAACAAAAACAAAAAAAAACCTTTGTTGAAAATGTAGCTCTGACAGTTGCCAATTAAGCATTCTGCAACTTTTGGCAATTGATCGCACTTATTTTGTGTGCTGACAGCAATTTTTTCAACATTTGTTTAGAGTGGAACCTTTGACTTGCGCCAGAGGTGGGGAAATAATCATCTGAAGGTTTCCTTGTTACTTATGATTTGTCTATCTTGGTCAGGACATCAAACCTGTGATACATGGGCAGCTCAGTCCTATGCAGGATAGGGCTGCTGGCCAAAGCTCTTTGTGACAATGGAAGACACTTCTTTTTCCAGAGTAAGTAAAAAAGAAAGACACAGCCCAATCCTATTGGGACTGTACAGTGGCGGAGGGGGTCTGCAGGGTCTACTCAGGCCTGCACTAGGAAAGTCGTTGGTACAGATCCGCATGGACCATGCCATGGGATTGGGTGCAAGACATAGACTACGATTTGGCAGCCACTGCTACTGTTGAACCCTTCCCTTACTGGAGCCTATTAATCCTGCCCCTTTCCTACCCCATCCTACCTCCTGACCCACAACAATCCACTGGTGCACAAATGGCTGTCCAGCTTCTCCAGTGGCACTCCTGCAGTGGCAACTTCACATGCTACTAGAGTCTCTTTTATGACTGCCCTAAGGCAGTCTACACTAGTGGAATGTGTGTTCCACCAGTGTACAGTCCCAATAGGATTGGGCAGTGTCTTTTCTTTTTTACTTACTTACATTAACACCAGTGTTTCTGATAGCTTACTTTGGCATAGAGGGCCAATGACCCGTATGCTCTACACTTCTGTCAGTCTTCCTACTACCTGAAGTGGTAGCAACAGGAGGTGCATGTCTAGCTCAAGAACAGTCAGTCGCTTCACTGACCATGAAATACAAGCATCCTTCAAATGAACAGACATTACACAGTACCAGGTGCTTAATGGATAGTGCCATAAAATGCACCGTAAAGACAGAGCAAGGCATGCAATATGCAAATTGTTCCAATGGAAATGCATAATTACTGACTCCTGTTCCTATAAATTGTCAGTCCATTGTAGCTACATTTTAATGAAATGCTCTTGTTTAGTGGTTGCGTGTTAGCTGTAATATATACTTACATTGTCTGTGCAATCCTAGCATGCCCCGTGCATCGATGCGACGTCATCGTGTTGACGCAAGGGGCGGAGCGCCGGCACCGAGCAGCACCCCTGCGTCAGCGCTCCATCTCTGAAGCTGACGCTGCTCACAGCATTGGCTTCAAAGCGCTGACGGAGAGCCTCCCTTGCACCAACCGAAGACGGTCGGCACAAGGAATTTTCCGTCCCGTATTGGGACAGGGATTGGTGGGAGGCGGGACCTGGGCGGGCTTGGGAGGTGGCTGTACAGCCACTTCCTAAGCCCATCAGCGAGGGTCCCAATTCGGGCTGCACAGTCTCCTCAGATCTGCGCCCGCTCTTTAGCGGGCGCAGATCCGAGGAGCACATAGGGAAGGCTGGAGCCTCCCCTACAGTAAGGGAGCGCATGCTCCCTTGCCACGGGGAGGCTCCAGCCCGTCCTAAGCAGCACTGGATATGGCGCTGGCCCATTGGCCTCGCCAGTCCGCGCTGCTTAGGATTGCACCCTGTTAAAAATAAATAAATAAATAATAGTAAAAGAAAACCAAAGAAAAATAATGGGGTTTTTTCCTGAATAATTGTTATTGTCATTTTAAAAATCATAACTAATAGCCTTTGTGGAAGTCAGAAACCACAAATTGCAAACACTATTGTGCATTTTTTGAATCCCTGCCACAGTCACCTATCCTCAGGGAAAAAACACAAAAGGCAAAAACCTTGTTTGTGTGTTGGTGGGTTATTTTCAGAGTGACCAAAAAAAAGGCTCAAGGGAATCCTGACTTTTAGCTGCCACTAAAAAGCACACTTGAATTTGTCAGCCATGCTTTGAATATACAAGAGCATTGAGCCATTTTAAGTTTCCACTGGCCTTTGCTAGCTTTTCAAATTCTAGGGCATGCTCTGTGTTTGCTTTGATATCGTCCTTTACAAGATTGTAATTAGGAAATACAGTTTAGAATTCAAAAAATAAAGCTGTAGGAGAAAAATAATGTTTCATTGAACTTTCATTACAAGTTTCCTGTACACTTCTCATCTGAAATGATGATCCATAAATGGCATTATTCCTAGAGAATGATTAGACTTCCCTCCCAAGTAATAATTGACCTCCCCTCCACATACATGCAAATAGTCCCTCAAGTCTGTTACTATGACAGACAACACTGAAAGTAGCAACAGTATTTTGAAATTTACAAGTCCTGCTATGAAAACCAGAAAGCAATTCCTAGGCTTTTCAGATTAGTTTTTCAAAGTTCCCAAAATGCTTTTCCAGATTATATCACATAGGGAAAAGATCTGCACCACCTAGCCCAATCCAAACTAGTGTTTACAACAGCAGAATCAATCAATCAATCAATCAATCAATCATTACTTATATACTTCTTTTCAACACGAAGTTCACAAAACAGTTTACAGGCAAATAGTATAATAAAGTTAAATGGCTCCAGTGGTGTCATCCAAATGATTTAGGAACAGGTACTCACTTTTGATTGGCACTTGTCGGGGTTCACCCACCGGAAGTGACGTCATAAGCCGGAAGTGACATTGGGGCAGGAAGTGAGGTCATAGCAGGAAATGATGTCATGACAGGAAGTGAGGTCATAGCTGGAAGTGATGTCATGGTTGTTGCCATGGAGGTGATCATGTTTGTAATAACTTCAGCTTGTGGTTAGTGTTGATTTAACTTCTTTTGCTTTGCTTTCTAGAGGTGTGTATATACATATTTTGCTTCAGCTGTTCCCTGGTTAAATAGCAGGCTAGACTGTGCTAGACTGTGAGCCCTTTTGGGACAGGGAGCCATTTAACTTTAATGTTAAATGCAAGGAGCCAGCAAGGAGCAGGAGGGGGAACGGGCGCCCACCAGGCCGCACGACCACATGGGCGCCCGACCAAGCGCCAGGCCAGCCAGCAAGGAGCAGGAGGGGGAACGGGCGACCAAAAAAAGACCGCGTGGGGGCTGGGGGGAGGCTGCAGGAGGAACCAGGATGCTGGATCTGCGCGGTTGGAGGGAGTGGGAGCCCCAGGCAGCCTACCTTCTCACGCTTGCTGCCTTATTCCCGGTCTCCATCGCTGCTGCTGCTGCTACTGCCGCTGCTGCCATCTCCAGTCCTCTCGCTCCGCTGCTGCCGCTGCTGCCACCACCACCACGCTGCCTGCCTGCCTCCTCACAGAAAGTGCAGGCAACGGCTGCGGGCGTGCAGTATGCATGCGCAGCTGCTAAGCCAACCAGCCAACGGGGCCAGTTTCAAGTGGGCGGGGCCAGCTAAACTTCTAGGAACTGGTACTCACATAGTGGTGCGTAGTGGGTGCATGACATCACTGAATGGCTCCCTGTCCCAAAGGGCTCACAATCTAAAAAAAAATGCAGACCACCAGCAAGAGCCACTAGAAAGACACTGCGTGGGGGTGAAGAAGTACAATTACTCTTCCCCTGCTAAATATAAGAGGAACACCACTTGGAAAAAGTGCCTCTTGCCCAGTTAGCAGGGGTAACTGGGACAGAACAGAACAGAAGTTCCACTGTTGCAGATAGTTATATGGCAGCACACATAGCACACCACTGGCTTCCATTTTGGAGCTGCTGATAGGTGGTGGTGTCAGCACCTCACAGCTGCAGCTGGTTAGCCACAAGAGCATAGAAAAGCCAGACCAGGAGGCAAGTCGCAGTTCCCTTATCTGGAGGAAGCCTCCATTACAGCCTACACCCACAGGACGCAGCGCTTACCCATTGGTATGGCTACTTTATCACTGGAGGAATTAGTTAGGATTTGGCTCCTTGTTATTTAGCAGGAAGATTCACCTAGTCATCTTTAGCATTCTACTACCTAGAAGCTTTTGGAAAGCTCATGATACAGGATGTGGCAGTAATCTTTCAGCCCAATCCTGTTCAGCTCCTGCACCACTAGAACATCCACTCTAACAGCACAGTGTGCTTTACGACAGGTGCAAACTACAACCAGGCCATGGCTGCATGCCAGTGGCCTCCAAAGAAGCCCTGGTGCCAGTAAGTTGGTGTGGGGATGAGCAGGCAGTGAGATGGAGTATTGAGGCTAGGAAGGGCCTGCTGTTGGCAGCAGCAGCAATGCCCATATCCTGTCCCTCTTTCCTGGCTTTGGTCCACCAACCCAGATCCACTCAGAAAAGTAGCTGGCACAGATGCGAGTAAACTTTCAATTCAGAATTACACAGCAATAACAGAGTTGCATCCCAAAAGTGTGTGCACCATTTGGTGCTCCCTCCAGGCATGGATACTCACTCTATGAATTATCTGGGATGCCAGGATTACCTGGAATGCTTAGCAAGGGAAGAGTTCATAAAGATGTGCAAATGAACAGCTGACATTCGAGATGTGCAAATTAACAGGTCATCTGTGGGTCAAAACATACAGCAGAACAGAATGAAAGCTGTTGCTTCTTTGTTGCACAAAACAATTGTAACACAATACTGACTCGGCTCTCTTGCCAGCAGAAAAAGTTGCTTAATGTGCTTACTTCGTTTTGTGGTTCCAAAAAGCCTGCCCTGGAGAATTCCTGAACTGATACATCCGTCTGAAGTTCCCCATATTTTCTTTGTCACTGTGTTCAGTACAGTCTGGCAGTATTAAAGAATCCACATCTCACGTATTATATACACAATGTCTGAAATAGGTGAAGGATTACACAGCCCTCTTCATCTGTTCCACCTACCACCTGTTTCAATAATATCTGACAATTAAGTTGTCCAAAATACAGCTCTGTAATGTTTGTGATCCCCTCTGGCTACTATTTTTAAGTTTCTGCTGAAACTTGCTGGGCAAAGTTTTTGAAGGGGACAAGAACACCACAATAACAAATATCGCCCCAAGTTGTAGTCAACTGAATTGAGAGCAAAATGTTACTTTTGGGACTTTGAGAACACATAGTGTCATATCACTAGCAGTCATCCTACTTCTGTATCCAGCTATAAGAAGCTCATAAGTTCCTGGGGAGCGTGGCTGGCCCTGTGGTGACGTGTGCCCAGCATCTAGAGGTGTTGGATAGCATCCTCACATAGCTATTGCTGAATATCCAAAATCTGTTACACCACATGCCAAATAGTTTTGAGAATTAGTGGTGAGCAATACTTCAAAAATATGTGTAGATATTCATACATCTGGCTAAACCAAAGTCAGGGCACAATCCTAACTCGGAGTTAGGCCAGCAAAGTTTGGCCAGCACAAGGGCCACCGTAAAGTATGTTTGGACCACTCTCAGAGTCAGAGAAGCCAGCACACGGATGTACGCTATCCTCCCTAACTCTGAGAGTGGTCCAAACACACTTTACAGTGGCCCTTGTGCCAGGCAAACTTTTCTAGCCTAACTGTGCTGGCTTAACTCCAGATTAGGATGGCGCCTTCAATTAGAGGGCCCAATTAAACATGCTGATTTTGACATTTAAAGCCTTACCAGTATCTCTGGGCTTCAAAAACTTTTGGGAGTGCCTCATTTGAATGAATTGAACCAACATTTTGAATTTTGTCCTGCCAGCACTGTTCCCTTAAGGCATTTTGGTTGCGCAGCTTACAGCACAATCCTATGCATGTCTACTCAGAAGTAGGTACCATTGTGTTCAATGGGGCTTACGCCCAGGATTGCAGCCCAAGTCCTGCAAAGCCAAGCTCCGCATAGCCTGGTCTTCCCAGAAGTCTGGCAATGATGTTTGATGCCATTGCCTTGTGTCCGTAAATGCCAAAGAGCTGACACAAAGGAAGTGAAGGGGTCCAGTCATCAGAGTAGACCCCTTAGAGGGAATGTTGCCTGCCTGTAAGCCCCTGCCCAAGTTCCGACCTCTAAGGAGGTAAGACTTGCCAACTACCCCAACCAGATAATTATTGTCTTGCGTTGTTTTAATTAGATGTATTTTGTATGTATGTTACGAATTATTTTTTCAAATTATCTGTATGAACATTTTTAATAAAAGGAGGTGCAGAAATACAAATATATGCAGATATAGTTAAATCTGTAAACACTGGAGTTCTATGTGGACGTTTGGATTTCAGTTACACACACACACAACTGTGAGCAGGATTGTAATAGGCCTCTGCATTTTGTCCATTGTTTTATAGCTGTGTCCACAATACTGGCCTGAAAATGGGGTTCACCGACATGGTCCCATTCAGGTGGAGTTTGTTTCTGCTGATTTGGAAGAAGATATTATCAGCCGAATATTCCGAATTTATAATGCATCAAGAGTAAGGACCTTATTCAATTATTTTTAATTTCATTTACATACTGCAGTAGAAAATTGGTTTGCATACTGAAGTGTTAGATCATTAATAAAAACAAAAAGAGTTGTGCTTCGTTATCCACTGGGGGTCTGTTCTGGAACCCCCAGTGGATACCAAAATCAGTGCATATTGAAATCAGTGGAAAAATAGCTTTAATGATCCACTTCCAGGTTTCTAGCTCCTCTAGTGAAGCCCTAGGATGCATCAGATAGAAGCTATCCTACATTCAGCCACTAGATGGAGAATAATAGAATCTAATGGAATTTAAGGCAGGAAATGGGATTTTGGCCCTTTTTTCCCCTTGTTACAAGGTACTTAAAGATGGACCCCAGTATCAGTGGTTAGTCAAATCAGTGGATACCAAATCAGTGGATACCAAGCTCTCACTGTATTTTATTTAACCATCACCCCCCCCCCAAAAAAAACCCTCTACCATTGATTGGTCATAAAGTCTTCTAGTTCTTAACTTTCTGACTGACGAACAAGAATTGGTCAGTCAAAGAGTCACAGCAAGGCATGTGTGTTATATTGTCATGTGTGCATTATGGTGTTCCTATGTCATTTCATTATTGCCTGTAAAATTACGATGATATAGGTGTGGAAATGAGTTTTAAATGGGGTATTTGATGAGAAAAGCATACATATAAGAAGTCATGATGCAAATTACCAGTCCATTGGACCCAGATTATTCAGGGGGTTCTTAAATCTGAGTTTTCCATGAAGTCTTTGCCAACCCTATTTGTTAACTGGAAAACAGTAGGCTGTTAACCTGATGCAGAACATGCAGATAAATGCAGAACATGCTCTATGCCAGCAGTCTCCAAACTGTAGCCTGCTGGCCAGGTCCAGAGACCACTGTTTCCCCTCGCCTGGTGACCCCGCTTACCATTCCACCAGGGAGCAAAGTTACAGCCACAACTACAGCTCTCGCAGTGTCGCTGCAGCCAGCAGCTTCCTGGCACAGCAGCGTTCTGGGCAGGCCCAACTGACCGCAGTAATACTTGGGGGCTGTTTGGAGACCTCTGCTCTATGCCACCGGGATGCAAGATGAAAAGAGTCCTAGGTAAAGATGTGACAGCATGTCTACTCAGAAGTCAGCCCCACTGAATTCAATAGGACTTACTCTCAAGTAAATGCAAATAGAATTGTAGCGTGAGGGCCCAATCCTATCCAACGTTCCCCACCAATTCAGCTACAGTGCAGTCCCGAAGTACAGGAACGAACCTTCCCTTTCTTTGAGGGAGCCTCTTTGACTGCCCCACCACCTTAGGAGGCAGTGCACAACTGATCAGCACCGGAAAGTTGGATAGGATTGGGCCCTGAGTCTGAGGGAATTTAAGTTCTAGAACTAGAACTAGCAACTAGTTCTAGAACTAGAACTAGAACTAGCATGACTTACAAGTAGCCTGTTGAGGATTTTAAAAAAAAAACCTCAAAGCAGTTCTAGGGCCTCCATTATTTCTTTATCTCTGAATATGCCAAAGCTCAGAAACCTTTGCTCATAAATGGTCAATTGATTATGACCATTTTTATTTGATTTTCATGCAAGGGTTTATAGCCAAGTATCCACAGGTGTGTTTCCTTGTGTTTTTCCTGAAATATAGGAATGTATGCTAGTACATTAACTAGTACTAGTCGTATTAATGAAACTAGTACAGCAACAGTGCAATCATCTGCCATTTACTCAGAAATGCCATTGTACTCACTGGGGCTTACTCTCAGGTAAATGTGTATCGGATTGCAGCTTAACGGCCCAATCCTATTCCTCTTCCCTGCTGGTGTAACTAGCCTTGCGGCGGCAAGGGCTGCTTTGCAACAGTTGCAAAGCAGCCTCCACGATGAATGCTGCAGGCCCACTGGCAGGAGGGCTAGAGCAGCCTCCCACACACTGGTAGACCCACCAGACCAGGCAAATCTGCACAGGAGGCTGGAAGGAGGAAGGGAGGGGGTTGAACAGGGTGGGGTAGATGGAAAAAGAGTGGACAGAACAGAACAGAACAGGGCAGGGAGGCGGCCAGATCAAGCCCAAGATCCCAAGGGGGCAGGAGTAGCAGCTGCAGTGCATGTCAAATCCTGACCTCCTTTCTGGGCCTGAACCACCTTCCCAAGTCAATGCAGACCTGCACCAGCATTTGAGCTGAAACAGGTCCATGTTGACCATAGTGGCTACTGGAGCTTACTTCGGGACAAGGGGGCAAATGTCCCCTTCCTCCAAGGAGACCTCCAGCAGCTGAAAGTTCCCTGCAGGACACAGCAGTAGCTGCACCAGCACCACTGCATCTCTGTGTGAGGATTTAGATATGCTGGGCTGTAAAATGGTGGTGGTGGGGGGGGTTATTTATAAATTGGTGATTTACTTAAGATTTTTAGCTGTTTTAGTACTTTTTTAAAAAAAATGTGCTTTAAACGTACTTCCACGTTTAAGTATCAAAGAATCTGCTGGGATTGCATTATTCATGTAGGCATCCTTTTTGTTACAATTATCATCTACTACCTCTTTCAAAAAAGGAAACTGTAAAAATCTACTTTCAGGGTTATTTTTAATAGCATGTTTACATTTTCTGCAGCATGCTTTATGAAGTGAGGTTCATCCACATACGCAAATGTAAAATGATCAACCTGTATAATTTTATATGGTTATTATTGGGTGCATACTTGGATTTGAGTTTTTTTAAGCACTTCAAAACCTCCTGGCTTGCAAGATACAGTATAAAAATAAACAATAAACTCGAAGACTGTTTTAGAGCACAGTCCTGAGCATTTGTTCGGCCAGCGCAAGTCTCTAGCGCCAGCCTGGGAGTGTTCACAAACGTGCTAGGAAGGCCAGCACAAGAACACAAAGACACACAAGGCAGTGGCAGTCCTACCATTGTCATTGTGGGGGGGGGGCAAATCCCCCAAGCGCCACACTGGTGGCTGCAACAAGGCGGCTCACCTCTTACACAGGCAAACCACAGAAGCAGAGTTCGGCCCTGCCCCCACCCTTCCGTTAGAACTCTTCTAAAAATAGAGGCTGATGTGGCAGGGGGCAGCATAGGGTGTGGGGGGCTGGAGCAGTGGGAGGTCTCCTCAGACTTTTCCCAAGGTAAAGCCTTGACTGGGTCCATAACTGATAAAGGATGTGGGCCGGCCCCCCCTCCACCAGATCCTGAACCTGAGCCAGTAAGGAAGTCTTACCTGGGCTGTCCAGGTGTCACTGGCACAAATCCAAGTAGCCCCATAGAGGTGGCTGCCAGGCAACAATCTCACAACACTTAGAACACTTAGAACAGCAGGTTAACACTTTTGAATATTTAGGGTGGTCAGGAATTCCTTCCTTTGTTCAGGAATTCCTAATTTTGTTGTAAATGAACAGAAAGTTTTTATTCAAACTTTGTAGATATATAAAATAAAATGCATCTTTTGAAAGAGAATCAAGTGAAGGATGCTTTATTCTGAATGCCCCAATCTTGGTTTAGTGTGCTAACAATCAGTCATCATGCAACAAGAGTTCATTTTGAAAATCTGAAAATGACAAGCCTATCAAAACAAGAGCAGGCGTAATTGGACCTACATTGCAAATTTCATTTTGCTTGCCAACGATTGCTATAATATTAATCATCACATACTTGGCACTTGCAGCTGCACCATTGTTCCATTCCAGCATATTTGTATCTTCAGCTATTTAGAACGTCATTTTAATAACTCTGAGATTCAAAGTCACAGCTCCCACAAGTAAATTACTTTAGTGAACTATAGGCAGTAATCTGCCCTTAATAACATTCACATGTTGATATAAAATGGGGGGTAATTGATACAGCTTTTGGATGTAGTATAAATAATGCTGTCTTTTTTCCTCCTCCTGTTGGTTGGATCCCCACAGCCCCAGGATGGCTATCGAATGGTGCAGCAATTTCAGTTTCTGGGATGGCCCATGTATAGAGATACTCCTGTGTCCAAGCGTTCTTTTTTGAAACTCATTCGTCAAGTGGACAAGTGGCAAGAAGAATACAATGGAGGAGAAGGCCGTACAGTTGTCCATTGCTTGTGAGTAAAATTCCATGGTGATGGCTGATGGAATTGCGTTAAAGGGATTATTAAGAACATAAGAAGAGCCACATCAGATCAGGCCAGCTTCCTGTATCTCACAGTTGTCCACCAGATGCTTCAGGGAGCACACAAGACATACTGAGGGTGCAATCCTAACCTGGAGTTAGGCTGGCACAGTTAGGCCAGCAAACGTCGGCTGGCACCAGGGCCACCGTAAAGCAAATTTGGGCCACTCTTGGAGTCAGGGGGGATGCAGAAACAACTTGCTTAGCACCAAACTAGATAACCTGTTTAACATGTGCTTTGTTTGACCAGCATATTTTGTGTTGTTTTCCTGCATACCAGCTATAGGGAGCACTATCTGGATTAGGATTGCAAAGCATTGGGATCTGAACCCTTTGCTGCCACCCCTGGTTTTGATGTGTTTGCCTCTACCCTGGCTATTTCTCCTGGGAGGGAAGCTCCCATTCTGCCAAGGGAACTTGCCTCTTGGAGAAACTAGTCACTATGGGATAAAATTAATTTTTTATAAAACAAAGAATTTTTTTTAACTGTGCTTATAGCTCTCTCCCAAAAGTTTCCCAACATTACCAAACTTTCTAGCCAACCAAAGAGATGTAGTTTATCTCACTGTTCTAGCTTTTCCACCTAATGAATGGAAATTGTATTTTTTAATCTCGAGAGGTTCGGCTTATTAATGCGTTGAGATCCACATCTGGGTGGTCCTTTTTAAATGCAAATTGATATTATCTCTCCCAATTACTCATGATATTAAATGGTTGTACGACATCTCATGCTCTCCCTTTCTCCCCTCCCACACATCACTCTAGGCAGCATAGAAAGGGGGGGAAATCCAACATAATCCTTTTAAATGACTTTATTTTAATTAAAATGCTCAAAGAATGGCACACTATCATCCAATGTTTTGGCAGCAGGGAACATTCTTTTCATACTGCCTGGATGTGACAGATGTGCCATATTGTCGCCTCCTTTGAAAATCAACCATTTGTGAGCTCTGCCTTTTAAGAGCTGCAAGCTAACTAGTCTACACTCTGGTAATTATTAAGGCTTATTATTTTCAATGAAGTGCAGCCTAACGACACTGATTAGAATAGCTGTGGAAATAATAGAGTTTCCAGAAGGAGAGAGATTCTCTTGAAGATTAAAAATAACCAGAGCTAAAGCATTCTGAAATGCTATATTTAAGCATGCATCTGAATACTTTTTTCGCAGCAAGTCACTTCGTATTCTCATATCCTTAAAGCAGACACAATGCTCTCAGCCTCTTAAACATGGCTAAGGGATTAAAAATCAAGCCATGGATTTTAACATCCTCCACCACCCCCACCTCTACACACACACACCCCACAAATCCCTTCTTGTTAGTTTTCACCATGCTTGCCATAACTTCCTTTCACCATAAGGTCTGTGCCAACACTATTTATTTTAAAAAGGTCTCTATCTTGCCTCAAAAGAGACTCAAAGTGGCTAACAATATAGTGGCTAACAATATAGTAGCAATACAATAATTTTAAAAACCAATGCAAAACAACAAAATAAAGCATAAAAAACACTATAATAAATATTTCTAGGGGAGAGAGCAGAGGTAACTTAACATTAAACCTGACCGAGACAGGCCTGACCAAATAAATATGTTTTTTAAGGAATGGCAAAAAGAAAAGAGAAAAGAGACACAACAAAACCTAATCATGGCTCATGCCAGCAGCGGGAAAATTTAAGGTCTGGAGGAAGGGAGCATGTGATCCGCCTGCTTCTTCTCCCTTCTCCCAGTAGTTGCCAAAATTTCTTGGGTCATGACATTCCCGCAGCATCTTTCTTCCCTGCTCCACTGGGCACCACCACCTTGGATCTTGCAAACTGTCATGAGATCCAAGATGGCGGCAGCCAAATCTCATGAGATTTTTTGAGATCCAAGATGGTAGCACCCAGGGGAAGAGGTAGGAGGGGCCATAGGAGACATCCTGCACAATAATGCCCTAAGGCATTGATTCACAAACTGTGTGTCACAAGCCAATTTCAGGTGGGTCACGGAGCACCTAGAGCTGCCATATTGGTGCGCGCTGTGGCATAGGTGTGCGCTGGCTCTCAGAGGTCATACCTAGACCCCCTCACCCACCCAAACAGGGTAAGTTCATGCTGGCTGAGGCAGGACAGTGCAAGGGGGTTGGAGAGTTTGGCAGAACAGGGGTGTGAGGAGGCAGGAGGAGGGACGGCTGGTGGACAAACCGAGCCTGGGAGGGGTGTGTGACCGGACTCTGTAACTGGGCTGCCCGTGTATTCTGGGGGGGAAAAAAGACTCACATATATTACTACAGTTAACAAGTAACCCAATTCTTTTCTTGCTTTTCTTACAGAAATGGAGGTGGCCGCAGTGGGACATTTTGTGCAATCAGTATTGTTTGTGAAATGCTGCGACACCAGAGGGCCGTTGATGTATTCCATGCTGTGAAGACCCTGAGAAATAATAAGCCTAACATGGTGGATCTTCTGGTATGAGCTTTTAAACTGTACTACTATGTAGAAATTTTTTCTATTATCATAAGGCACCCTGACATTTCCAAGATTTACACTGAGAGTTGTCCATAAAAGCTAGCCTGTTGTTTTTAAAAGAGGATAATGAAATCACTTCACTTGTAAAAGTATTTTTTCACTGCTTCTTTCCCAAAGAGACTTGCTCTGTGAGTGCTTAGAACTGTTGTGAAAAGTTTAAAACTTTCAACAGAACATCCTGATTAATTTTTCTTTCTGGCAGCACAATGCATGTGCAAGACCGTCTGTATAGGGCAGAAATAATAGTCATGTAAAATGAAATGCCAGATTTTCAAATTATATATTTTATAAATAGCTTAATCTCCTAATATTTATCAAGCCTGTGAATTTCAGTTTGACATTCAGAGTATTGCATTTAATTATGGCTCTTCTATCTTGCAGCAAGATTAAAAGAGTTCAGAAACAAAGGGCCAAGAGCAATTATTTCCTTGTAGAAAGCTTTATGGAACTTCTTAAATACAGAGTTGCTGAAATGCCAGCTGCTGTGATATAAAAACTATACATGACAATTCAAATAATCAGGGTATTATGGTCTACTTCAGTGGTTCCCAAACCATGGGTCGGGACCCACCAGGGGTCACGAGCCAATTTCAGGTGTGTAGCAAAGTATCTAGAGCAGCCATATTGAAAATATATGATGATGCGATGCTGGAAAGGGGGAAGGCTGTGTGATTGTTTTACTTGCATCAAGATTGTAAATAGGCTTTCTTCTTTCTAATTCACTTTGCTATTGGAAAATGGCTGAGAAATAACCCAACTGATTGCTGCATTCTTAAGAAAGCAGCAGGCTCTGGCATCACAATGATGGCACTTCCAGCCATGACATCACTTCCGGTGGGTCCTGGGCAGACTGTGATTCTAAAAAGTGGGTCCCAGTGCTAAAATGTTTGAGAACCACTGGTGTATTCGTTCATCTGCAGGGGAGAAGAGGTTGTATGGTAATTACCCTCTTAAAAAGCCGTGAAGACATTCTAGTAGAAACCATCGTTCAGCAGGCTACTAAACAGTGACATGGATAGCCAAATAAAGTACCTCACAGTGTGGCAGGCAACCCAATCCTAACCTGCGTAGGAGCAGGCAGTCCAGCTGGCCTGCGCTGCATCCTACGCAGGGTAGGAGGCAGCTGGAGCTCACTAGGGTAAGACCCAAGCAGCCCTATGGAGCCCCCTGCACTGGCCCAACGCAGCCAGCATGGGAATGACTTGCCAGGACTCCCTGCTGCCATCCATGGGCTGACACTGATGCCTGCGTTTGCCCAGCACTGCCTGGGCTGACGCAGACATGCCTTATGGCACACTTGAGACAGCTTTGGGCGACAGGCTCACACCCTTATTTGTATTTATTTGTTCTATTTTCATCCCACCCTTCTTCAAAAATCTCAAAGCAGCATATATGGCTCTTTGTGTCTCCTTGCCCTCGTCCCCATCTTCTGTAATCTAAATTACCCGGTGTTCTGGTTATTGATTTGCTTGTGTGAATAATCTTATTGTCAGTGCATGTAGGACGCAAAAACTGATTCCCATTGACCACACCTAACACAAATAAATCATTTGTACAGAAGAGAAAATTGTGTCATTAGTCCAGTTCCTTACCAGCGCACTTACCATATCAAATCAAAAGAATTCAAACGAAAGCCCTCTCAACTGGATTCGACAGTACTAGGTGTGCATATTGCCAGGATGAAACCCCGGGAAACTCCGAGTACCAGAAGTGGGCCATTTACAAGATGCCATTCTGAGAATAGGCCAAAATGCATTGAAAAGTCCTATACGTAAACTGCGCCAGTCCCAAGCTCGGACACAGTCCAACCACAGGTATGACTGCAGTTTTTCTCAGAGCTGGGTGTGCACATTGCAGGAAAGGCAGTCCGGGAACTTTGGAGTACCCGGGGTGGGCCATTTCCACCAGGTTCCAGTCTGAGGTTTTAGGATTTTGCATGCATTTTGGCCCATTTACAGATTGGGATCTGGTGGAAATGGCCCACCCCGGGTACTCCAAAGTTCCCGGACTGCCTTTCCTGCAATGTGCACACCCAGCTCTGAGAAAAACTGCAGTCATACCTGTGGTTGGACTGTGTCCGAGCTTGGGACTGGCGCAGTTTACGTATAGGACTTTTCAATGCATTTTGGCCTATTCTCAGAATGGCATCTTGTAAATGGCCCACTTCTGGTACTCGGAGTTTCCCGGGGTTTCATCCTGGCAATATGCACACCTAGTACTGTCGAATCCAGTTGAGAGGGCTTTCGTTTGAATTCTTTTGATTTGATATGGTAAGTGCACTGGACTACATTAAGAGTGCAATTCTAACCTGGAGTTAGGCCCGCACAGTTAGGCTAGCAATGTCTAGCACAGAGTCCACAAAGCCGGCACAAAGTCCACCATAAAGCACATTTGGACCACTCTCGGAGTCAGGGACACGCAGTGGTGGGAGTCAAATAAATTACCAACCAGTTCTGTGTCCTTCAGGGGGCCTTCAGGGCCATCCGCTGCCTTTCTTCCCTCTCCCAACCTAAAATTAGCAACCGGTTCTGCAGAACAGGTGAGAACTGGCTGAATTTCACCACTGGACACATGTCTGTGTGCTGGCCTCTCTGACTCCGAGAGTGATCCAAATATAAGTTACGGTGGCCCTTGTGCTGGCCAAACGTTGCCAGCCTAACTCCAGGTTAGGATTGTGCCCTAAGTAATGTTAATTCATAGAACAGAAAACTGATGCCCTTGATTAAGTCCTTGACTTTTGTTTTCTTGCCTTGATTTTTCAGGATCAATATAAATTCTGCTATGAAGTGGCTTTGGAGTACTTGAATTCTGGCTGATTGCGCAAATGGTGTTGGGGGGGGAGACAAAACTTTTCACCACCAAAATCAAAAGCAAGTTGCTTCATGATCTCTGTGTGTATGAGATGAGGACTTCTCAGTGTTACGCTTATATTGCTTTGTATTGGCTCTTTTTAAGAGCCCGAGAGAGTCTTTACAAAACTGCTTGCACTGCCCATTTCCACGGTATGGCCGTTGCTCGAGACACTTACAATCCCACAGTAACACACAAATGCACTTCAGTGGTCAGAAACCACTATCGTATAAACCCATCAACTCAATAGACCAGCCTAGTCATCTGGTAAATTAAAAGAGCACAATTCTACTCTGATGAAGAACTTCGTATTTTTCTGTTGTATTTTTTGTTGCCAGTGATCTTTTGTTGTTGTTGTCAGAGCCTAGTGTACATTTTTGTTCTGTGAAGAATATCATCTAGCATTTTGATAATATATTTTAGTTACATTTGTATCCTATTTGCTCTTAATAAAAAGAAAGCTTCTGTAGCTTAAACCAAACTAATAGCTACACACACAGACCACATTAACTTTGCCGAATTGTATTTTCTGCCCAACTTATCTTGTTTCTGAAGGGAGAGATTTGACAGAAGTCCATTAAGAAAATGAAAAAAAATACGGGATGATCAGATTAATATATCCAAAGCTTTTTCCCATTTGTTTATATTGTAAATATTTTTTGATTTCATCAAATTATTTATTCATTAAAAGGAAATCTTTTGTGAAGCACAGTGAGTGACAATCATTTTTATTAAATTCTGGAAATGTTTATTGTATTATAATGTAAACATTTGTTTACCCTGTCTGGATTCGCAGCTTAATAAATAATTGCATCTGTGATAAAATCTCATTCAATTTATAGTACATTATGATGGCATCGAATTGCCTTCTAGAAAGCTTTCAAATGATAACCTTAAGGTAGCTGAACTAGAGCTTCCCACTCCAAGGGGCTCATAGTTCAATATTAAAATACATGTTCTGCATGTATGAATCTCCATGATTAATCCCTGCCATCTTTAGTTAAAGAATCTGTGACTGGAGGTCAGTGTGACACTATGACAGCCTGGATTTTAAGCCTGCTGCTCATCAGGGTTTACAGCACTGGGCAAGGTGAACACAAGTTTGGTTTAGCTGTATATAATAGTGGTTCTTTACTGACGGCCACAACTCACAGGAGCCACAGACAGCCTCTTATGGTACAGCTTCCTACACCACACTGCAAACTGCTTCCTTACTTTGCCCTTACTCAGTTCAACCTCAAGTGTATTCACACAAGAGATGATCACCCCCTAACAAACCTTAAGAATTATCATTTTGCGGTGTGAGCCAATGTTTTTAGTTGCCATTTCATGTCTAACACAGCCTAATCCTATGGGCTGGGTCCCCTGTGAGAACTAGCGGTCCGGCAGTGAACAGTATTTTATGGCATTGTGAACACCATTTCAGAAGCACATGTAGCTACATGCTTCTGGGCAACCAGCACAAAGACACATAGTGCCCAAAACAGTGGCCAGCAGAAGCTCTGGCAGCCTCAATGAGTTGGCATTGGGGATGGAACAAGGCATATGAAGGAAGAAATCAGGGAGGATAGAGGCATAACGGGGATGAGAGGGGGTGGCTCCTAGCACCAGCAACTTGTGCCAGATGCTATTCTCTTCCTAGCCTCCCAACACGCCCGTGTTGTCTCCTAGGCCTTGTGCCAGTTAAAGAGCTGTTGCAGGTCTGAGGTGACCCGCTGGTGATCAGGAGGCTTACAAAAGGGTAAAGGAAAATAGTTTAGCTTTTCCCTCCCAAGTCTCCTGATCCACTTCCCTGCCCCCCCCCCAATAGAATACGGCGCAGCTCATTTTGGTGCTGCTGCGTGCTATGATGGAAAATGATAGGATTGGGCTCCGAATCTACTAACTTCAGTATTCATGATGGTCACCATACCTATTAAACCAGTAAAAGACCCTACAATGTACTGACAAGAAGAGAAAATAATGTTTGTGCCCATAGCTCCCTAACTAAGGAAGATCGTGAAGACTTATTGCATGTGAGGAAAGCAGAGCGCTACTGACACCGAACAGTAGAGTAGACACTGAACAGTAGAGCGCTAATTCATGAAGGAAGGGGCTGCATAACGTTTACAGTGACACATTTATGGCCAGACCTTATCTAGGGACAATGACAGCGGACCTTTTTATATGAAGATACGTGGACAAGATCAGAGTGATGGGCTAGCATTCCTCTGCACCTCCACTCCACCCCCTTCTTCCTGTTCCAATCCTGGAAGTGAAAGGAAGAGAATCAGTGGAGGTGGGCGTTCCCTTGCAATCTGTTGCTGATGCTCCACATCATTTGGCTGCATGGGTGAATCTTGCACATAACATGCTCGATCTTATGCATGTGTACTCAGAAGCAGTCACTTGAGCTCAGTGAGACCTACTCCCAGGTAAACAACTATAAAATTAGAGCCTTGGTCATGAGACAAAAATGTTTAACAAAGAGAAGCATTACATTGTTTGCTTATAACATGTAACTATTGCTGCTACAATACGTCATGATTATTCTACTTTAGCTCCAGTGTTAACACAAAAATCTGTTACAAGTGTATGAAGTAAAATTTCACTCTAAAAGCCTCCCATGAATGTTACTCAGCTTGAGTCACTCAGACACACTGTCATGACTAATTGTGGATTTAATTGTAGTGTGGCAGCTCGTGGATAAACCCTCCACCAAAAAAACGGTATTCTCAGAACTGTTACGAAGGAAAACATCATTCTTATTTGTAGCTCTACCTGTGGTTTAAAAGCTGAATTGATTTAGTGACGCATGTGTGGTTTAGATAGTCTGTTTCCCGTGAGTAACGTTTTCCAGATGGTAACCCTTCTTCTTATAGAGCAGAACATTTCCTAGGCCCATTGCTGGGAAAGGGGGCACACATGTGCGCACACATCTTTTTGTAATCCCTCCGACAGAAGGAAGATGGAGAACAAGTACCCCAGATCAAGGGTGTCCAACTCATTTCATACAAAAGCATTTATGGCTCCTGATGAGTGCCTGAATGAATGAATGAATGAATGAATGAATGAATGAATGAATGAACACAGCTTGTGTAAGTAACCACATTTCTTAGGTCCCAGTTCTGCACCAAGGAGAGTGAGAAAACATAACAGAGAGCACATGGACTTGCCATTCCTTCTCACTGCATTCATGATCCAACAAACAATGATTTGCTGGAGGCTCTGACTCACTCTCCCAGTCAACCATGTTCTCGTTACAGTTAGAATAAAGGTTGCTTGGTATAATTACAGTACCCAAATCTAAGAACAGACATTTAATTCTAGAAGGTGGTCTACAGAGGTAAATAAGCCCACAAAGAAATCAATTATATTTGCAATCAGATACCACTGGTGTTTTGCCAGCTTCGCCAGGTTCCTCTATTATATTTAAGGGAGCAGAATATATTAGTAGTGCTAATTTATTATAGTTTCCTACAATGGTTTAACTTCAATGAACTGCATCACAGCAGTATAATAGTAGCACATCTATTTTTAAAAAACGATTTCTTCCAAATCGTATTATAAACAAAGAATTAAAAGAATGCATATACCGTCATCGACTTTTCTGATGAAACCTCAAAGACTATTTTGGTATTGGTGAAGAAGAGAGCTTGAGTTGCAGTGCAGGGAACTTGAAAGCTGGCCAAGGCAGCAGCTGCACAAGTGCACTCTTCCATCAACATCAACTGAGAAGCGGTTCTACAAGATTTGTTGGATACTTGCATTCCCAAGCCATGCCTGCCTTCCAGAAACAACAATATCACAGCACCTGACCTTGCAAGTCCATCATGAACAGAGATGAAAAGCCAACATGAGCAAAGACGCCCACACTCAAGCCTGCTACTTCCATGCAGACAGATTCAAACCTGCCTTTCTGGGTGCAATGTGAGTGACTGGGCTTAAGGGTTAATAAGTGAGATTTTAAGAAGGTAAGGTGTGGTTTCCAACCCTGTATTTCACACATTCAGAAGTTCCCCAACTTACTGACATTCAAGTTACAAATACACAACTTTCGAACAGGCTTGGTCGTGGCTTCAAGCAGGCACAAGCTGCAAAACAAAGAATGGAAGCTCTTTGGAGACAACCCAAGCAGCTCAATAACTTGAGTAGTGGCCTCTTGCTGTGGCAACAGGGAAAATCAATCAGTCAATCACTAGTATTTATACACCGCTTTTTAACATAAAGTTCACAAAGCAGTTTACAGGCAAATAATAACATTAAAGTTAAATGGCTCCCTGTCCCAAAAGGGCTCACAATCTAAAAAGAAATGCAGAACACCCCAGCAACAGCCACTAGAAAGACACTGCTGGGGGGAAGAGGGATAGTTACTCTCCCCCTGCTAAATATAAGAGGAACACCGCTTGAAAAAGTGCCTCTTGCCCAGTTAGCAGGGGTTAAAAAAAAAACAGCTCAGTAACACCAAATGTGGGGATTCCTAGGGACAAAAGGGAGGGATGAAGGAAGCAACCAAAGGTAAGCTTGGCTAAAAGGTTAATAACCAAGCAGGTATTGTAAGGAGTGGGTGGCAGGGCAGGTACATGCATGCAAAAGGAGTTACACCAGCAGTTCCCAAACTCTTGATTCATGGCCCGTCAGTGGGTCATGATCCAATTTTTGGTGGATCACAAAACTAACACAGCAGATTAGGCTATATGCATCAAGGGTTAAACAAGCTGCTACATGGGGGGGAAACACTGCTGCCCAATCACCATTGGCCACAGAGGCTTGAGCAGTGGTAAAATGAAATTTTGTTTAGGTGAGTCCTGATCAGTGATGGCATTCAGCCGGTACGCTGGGCGGGACTTACCATTGAGCGGCAGTCCGCCCGTTGCGTAACGGCGCGTTCTGGGGCGGGCGGGAAAGCGGCGGAACGCGCCATTACGCAATGGGCGGACTGCCGCTCAACGGTAAGTCCCGCCCAGCATACCGGCTGAATGCTGCCGCTGGTCCTGATGCTAAAATATTCAGGGACCACTGAGAGTGCAATCTTTACCTGGAGTTAGGCTGGCACAGCTAGGCCGGCACAAGGGACACCATAAAGTATGCTTGGATCACTCTCAGAGTCAGGGAGGCCAGCACACAGACGTGAGCCATCCTTCCCATCCTCCCTGACTCAGAGAGTGGTCCAAATGCGCTTTACGGTGTCCTTTGTGCTGACCAAACTTTGCTGGCTTAACTTGTGCTGGCCTAACTCCAGGTTAGGATTGCACCCTGAGCTACACACTTCTCTGTCCTGCCAATCTGTCTTTGGAAGTGTACCTTTCCATCCCTACCTTCCATTTCAGTTACCTAAGGAAATGTGGGACTGGGAACGTACATTTACTGAGACAACACCAAATTCCATTTCAGCCACCAGCTTGGTCATTTGCTTATTTAAAATGCATTTACTGTGCTAGAGGAGCAGGATTCTACATTCTTGCTGACCTAAAACATCAGGATAGCTAGAATTTACTCCCTGCTGTGACCTAAAGTAAATTTCCAAAACATACAACTCTCAATTTCAAGGAATTGTATTTTGTAGCTCCGTAATAGAGACATAGCCAGTAGGAACATCCAACTGTTTGGTGGAGAGGAGATTGGATTGGTTATCCCTTGCCTTGTGCCACATAAGCTTGCAGCCTCCTTCTTAGGTCTAAAACATGAGACACAATCTCTTAAATAAATAACATGTCATAAATATTCATGCTGCTGTAAAAAATCACTCATATAATGCTGAATATCAGCAGTATCTTAGGAAACTGGAATTTCAACTTGCCTAGGAGACCATGAGCCCAATCCTATCCAACTTTCCAGCACTGATGCAGCCATGACAATGGGGCAGGTACTGCATTCTGCTGGGAAGGACAGTCTTGCAGGCCACCTCAAGAATACACTGTGGCTGCATCAGGGATGGAAAGTTGAATAAGACCAGTGTCCTCCACAGAATCAATGGGGCTGAACTACTAGGAACCCAAAATAATGCAGTGCTGGGGACATGCTATCACCATCCTGACCAAAATGTTGTGGGTGGTCTTGATTTGGATAAATAAATCAAGATATCACCTAAAAGAAAAAAGTATTTCAGTAATGAGTGACTTCACTGAGTAAATTCATGCTCAAATCATGACAGAGACAGAACACTTCTGGAAACACTAAATGAATCTGCTCTGGAACAGCTATTCTTGGCACCAACGGAAGGGGAAATGACTTCTGAGTGACTCCTAGTACCTAGTGTGAGATGTAAGTGTTGTTGAACCAACAGGGAATCGTGACTGATGTTATCCAGTTGAACATGCAGGTCAATTATAACACTAGAAGATTTCCGAGGAAAACCGTGACAGACACTTTGGTCTTCCGAAAAAAGGAGCTTTTCAAAAATGAGGGAAAGCTAAAGCAGTAAACAAAACAGAAAGCCAAGAGGGTCAACCTCTTCAGAGTGCATGGAGCTTGTTTAAAACCACAATAAAGTTCAACAATATAATAATGCATATTGCTAAGTAGGAAAAGCACCATCAGGTCCAGGATGATGCCAGCGTCACTCACAAGTGGAGTCAAAGCAGTTATAAAAGACAAGAGGCTTCCTGCAGAATATGGAATTATTGTTCAAATGAAGAAAACAAAGAGGAACACAAACATATGTTTATATCCTTGATTGCCAACTTACATAAGGAGCCAATGGCTAAAAATGTCAAGGTAAACACTAAAAATGTCTTTAGCTAGGTGAGGATCAAGAGAGAGGTTAAGAACATAAGAAGAGCCCTGTTGGATCAGGCCAAAGGCCCGTCTACTTTAGCTTCCTGTATCTCACAGTAGCCTACCAGGTTACTCAGGGAGCACACAAGACAACAAGATGTCTGCAGCCTGTTGCCATTCCCCTACACCTGGCATTCTAAAGTAGCCTACTACTGTTAGGAGGTTGCACTACCCATCATGGCCTATAGCCCACAATGGACTTTTCCTCCAGAAATCTGTCCAATCCCCTTTTAAAGGCACGTAGGCCAGATGCCATCACCACCTCCTGTGGCAAGGAGTTCCATAGATTAACTACCCGCTGGGTAAAAAAGAATTTCCTTTTATCTGTTATTTCCTTTTGTCTGCCAGCAACCACATGGTGATGCTGGGCAGGAGCGTGTAGTGGTTAGCATGCTCACTCCCTTCTCTTCTCTCCTGTTTGACACACAGTTTACTGGGGAAAAGCCTTGGTAGGTTGACTGCTGTAAGCAGCCCAGGAGATCTGGTTAATCAGAGGGGCTCTCTAGCAGTATTGTCATTCAAATGATTTAGGAACAGGAACTCACTTTTGAGTTCAAATTCAAATGTTGAAAAAAAAAAAACAAAAAAAAAACCCGGAAGCAGCCACGGAGCCCGTTAGGATCCGGAACGCCCGTTCTGGTCCGTTCCCCCTGAATGACATCACTGCTAGGCAAAACTCCCTCCTAGAACAATACTGACCATGAGGCATCTCTATCAAGAGTCTCTCCTGCACAGTGAAGAGATGTGACAATCCACTGTATTTCCCATACCAGGAATCAGGCAGACTCATGGTTAACTGTAACTGTAAGAGGTGTATTTAAAAAAGAAAAGAAAAAGGCAATGAACAAGGAAAAAGAATAAGGAGAATTGAATTTGGCAGAAAAAAGGTTTAATCATCTGCAATAATAAAAATGGCCAGCAGATGGTGCTGACACACTGCAGAATTTTACCCATTTGTTCAACAGAAAGCTAACTTGCCAGGAGCTTTGAATGAGCTTGTAATGCACAACTAGAAACACAAACTCTAAACAAACATTAAAAGGTGAACAATTTTCTAAGAAACTGTTTCTTATCTGATTGTATCTGGATAATGGAATCATCAGCTCCTTCCCCTTGCAGTCTCAGCAAGTCTGGTATGGCTGAAGGGCAGAGGAAGTTTTCAGCTGGGGACTATTTTTCTTTTTCAGTTGCAATTACGTACATTTGCCCATTTCTTTAAAAGCTCCCAGCTTTTGCATGTCCCAAGAGTTGTCAGAACTCTTGGTAGTAGCTGATAATGATGCCAGGAAGGGAGAAAATACAGCTGCTTCCTGGGTTTGAGGGCGGCCTCATTGGGGGTGAGCACAGGTGGAAGGGAGGGAGTTCGTTCTCACCTGAGTTGTCGTCGTCGTCATCATCATCATCGCTATCATTGTGGTCATCAGGCGCCTCTTCCTCAAAGCCACTTCATGGAGTTAACTGGCTGAGTCAGTTAACTGGTAAACCAGAAAGAACCTTCAAGCTTCGGCCCCTGAGCTGCCTCCCTGCATCACTATCCAAGGCTTCAAAGCCTGCCATTGGAAGCTGAGCATGCTCTGTTGGTTCCTTCCTGGTTTGTATAGCCTGGATGTAGCACTGAGCATTGGAGTTGCCATGGCAATGGGAGCTGTGCTGTGAGATCAGCACTGTACTACCCTGGGTGTCCCTGCGCAACCACCATTGTCAGCTGCTCCAGCCTCCAGAAAGACAGCATCACTCCGCTTTTGTGGGATTGTGGGGCGATCAAGCACAGGGTACTGACAGACTGTCCCAGCAAAGCATAATTCACAACACTGATTAGAACACTGTGGAACTCCTTTCCACAGGAGGTGGTGATAGCATCTGGCCTAGATGCTTTTAAAAGGGGATTGGACAGATTTCTGGAGGAAAAGTCCATCGCAGGCTACAGGCCATGATGGTTAGTGCAACCTCCTTACTTTAGAGTTAGGCTACCTCGGAGTGCCAGATGCAGGGGAGTGGCAACGAGATGCACATATCTAGTTGTCTTGTGTATTCCCTGAGGCATCTGGTGGGCCACTGCGAGATGCAGGAAGCTGGACCTTTGGCCTGATTGAGTGGGAGTCTTATGTTCTTACTGCAATGTCTTCAATGCCCTTTCACGATAGTGGGAGAAGACCGGGCAGGCACAACAGGAACTAGGTCTGGTCTGCCTCACTTGACGCAATTATAATAATCCTAGAGCAGCTGCTGGACTATACTGCTTATTACATTGCAAATGGATTCGACTCACACTTCCTACATAGTGCAGTGCAGATTAAACTGGTCCTTTATTAAGTCCCTTAGCAATCCTGATTTGGAAAGTGTGGCAATCAATAGAAAGTATAGATCCTACCTAGGCTGGAAATTCTTCAGGATGCAAGGCAGGTACAGCTTCCCCACCTGAGAGAAGGAAGGAAATCTGCTACAGGTCCTTGAAGGCTTAATTATCCACTGTTTTGACTCAGTATCTTTTAGTCCTTGCAAGTTTTGCATCAGATGCCTTCAAACTACCTGCCGAGTTAGGCTGAGGAGGAAGTGACCTTGGCTGGCAAAAAGCACTAACTTGCCTTAACTTGGAACAGAAAACACATGCACCAAGTCAGTACTTCTACATTGCGCCTTCAGTGCTGGGAGTGAAAAGAGGAGAGGGTGGAGTCACACAGACCTGAATCCTGCTCTACAGGAACACTTCTCAGAACAGGGGGAGCTGCTCCAGATAGTTGAGCACTGCACAAAAGCAATGCTCTAGAACAAGAGTTCCCAAACTGTAGGTCACAACCCATAAATCCCGGCTGCTGCAGTCCATATTATCAAAAGAAAGGGATTCTAGAAAAGATGACAGTCCAGTCCGCTGCCTCCTCTCTATCACCTATAGCTATCACAGTCTTCCTCCTGCCCTGGATCACTCCCCCTTTGCATCTCACAAGCCTCCCTGTAGCCTGCTGGAGGAATTACAGCCTAAGGCAGTGATGGCGAACCTACGGCACACATGTCAAAGGTGACACACCACAACATTTGGGGTGACGCACCAGCGTTCACCAACACCTGACAAAAACTGAGTTTATTTAACTCATTTCTCGTTTTTTGTAATTATTTGAAGTTTCTTTATGTAATACATAAAGGAAGGGGAGGACTGGACACACGATTGAACTGTATCTCTTCTTTAAATAAATGACTATAAAGAATTTTCTCTTCTGTTTGGGAGCAGGGGTTGACACACCAGCAGTCTCAAGTTAGGCATTTTCCAAAGTGTTGACACGCCGAGCCCAAAAGGTTCGCCATCACTGGCCTAAGGAGCACAGTCAGCTTTGAGCAAGTGAAGTATCAAGGAGAGACATGAGTTGGGTTCCATCTGATTCCCCCCTTTTTCCCTGTCTTTGCAACTGCCAGTGTCACAGTCTCTCAGTCTCACAGGCTGGGTATCTCCTATGAGGCTTGGGGAAGGAGAGGTCAAAGCAGCCAGAGGCTGTGTGCGCACTGGAGGTGGATTCCCTTCAGCTGCCTTGCCTCCCCCTGCATAGGAGAAGTTGCTTCTGTGACTGGACTTTTAAATTATAGCAACTGTTTGGCATTTTAAAATAAGCCCTCTCTGCAGCAATACAATCTGCAAACATATGAGGACATCTGCATTGCCAACTCTGCCTTTTCTCTTAGCATTCTCACACTGATCAGCCTACCTGATTGCTTCATTAACTCTCTTGTGAAAAACCGAGCAGTCTCTCAGTTCTGGTGCGACTACAATTCTACAAGTCCCAAATTAATTTGTTAACACTTCATCTAGACTGCCAGGATGTAATTTGGTCAAACCTTTCACATAACGCTATTAAATGCTCTTTATAACCAACCAGCCAGAACAATTTTGCAATGTAATTTTCATGATCATTGCCGTAAAATGTATTAAGGTTACGCTAGTTACCTCTCGGAAGCAGGCAGGATCTTCTCATTGTAAATTACAAGTGTCCACAGCATCTGCAGAATTCTTTAAAAGACAAATTGACTTCAGCTGCTCATCCTTGCAGGGTTGTGGCAACTGAACTGCTTATTCAGAATAGCCAGAATCAACCCTTTTTTCAGGTGGAAAAATCTACTTTTGCTTGTTTGGACAAAAGCTTTTAAAAGTTCAATCATTTCAATGAAGGTTTCACATTTCTATGAAGCAAAGATGTGTGAAATGATTTCCATGCTGAATAAAAACAGGTCAATTTCCCTTTTGTTTCTTAAATTACGTTCTCTGGCATGAATTCCAGTTAGTTATTGCACATATACAACACCACACAATTGTACCACAATATGGTTTAGCACTCACTATCAAAGGCAAGGATTACCATTCCACACAGAGGTGGTCATCTGCCAAGGACAGACGATGCAGGTCACCTACTGTGGCTAGTTCCCTAGGACAACTGAGAGCACAATCCTAACCAGCACAGTTAAGCCGACAAGGGCCACTGTAAAGTATGTTTGGACCATTCTTGGAGTCAGCAAGGCCAGCACACAGACGTGCACCTTCCTCCCTGACTCCGAGAGAGGTCCAAACACACTTTACGGTGGCCCATGTGCTGGCCTAACTGACTCCAAGTTAACTCCTAACTCCAAGTTAGGATTGCGCTCTGAATGAGGCTGAGAGTGGTGATTAAGAAGTCTGTAGCAAACACCACCCACTTTTTTACATGCTTCAGCAAATGGATCAAATGGCTTTGGAATATGTCCCGTCAGCACTGAAATACACCCACTTTCTACAATCTCTGCAAGAGAGCAAAGTGAGGTCTTCGTATCAGTCCCACTGAAGAGCATATTGAAATGCTGAAGGGTGTTCCATGCATCCCCTAGAATTGCACCAGCCTGAGTCCTGGTATGCTAAGTGCACTTAGTAGGAAGCACAGGGCAGATGGCTTGCTTTAATGTTCATCCCACACTGCCTGGGTCCTCATAAGCTGGCCTTCCACTCTCTTCCAAAGACCCAAATAGGAAAGCTGTTCTCTATTAGGAACTTGGGACTTTTAGAGGCTGGTGCTATGAACGTTTGCACAACCAAAACAGCTGAAGCAGAGTTACTGAAGATCACCCATCCTTTGACTACTGACAAAAAACATGTACAGCCAAGCCTTACTTCTGTCTGTTCAGAAGTAAGTCTCATGAAACTGAGAGCCCAATCCCATTCAACTTCCTAGCACTGATGCAGCCACAATGAAGCCCTGAGGTTAGGGAACAAACATTCCCTAACCTTAAGGAGGCCTCCGTGACTGTCCCCCCTCCAAAGAATGCAGTGCATGTGCTATTGGCACAGCTGCACTGGTGCTGGAACGTTGGACAGGAAAGTGTGGATTGGATTGCATGCAGCGTAAGGGTTGCACAGACAAAGCATGGTTTTTCAGCATCCCTGCTTGCTTTGATACACAATTCCAATCATTTTATTTTACACACCATCAAGAGGTTGACGCATAACTCACAAACGACTAGAAACCATTTTGTGCTTATTCAGTTGTCTTCCAGTTAAGATTTAAAAGTCAATTCCCAGGGGTAGTTCTATAACAATAGACCAGTTTGGGCATTGAATGAGCCGACAAGCTAGAACGGCTGTGTAATAAAATTGGAAGTAGAATTACAACTATAAAATCTGTGCTTAACAGGCAGAAAACATGTTTATAACCCTGTACTTGGGGCTGATATCCCAGCTGCATATAAATACACTTTACAGACACACGTGAAATCAAATTTAGCAACCGGGGGGAAAAGCTGTTGGTACCTGTTCTAGCGATTTTGTAATTACTGTGCAATGTGCTTTGGAACTTAATGTATTGATATGAAGGGCACTCGCATTGCAAATCATGCTGTAATGGAAAATATCTTAGTATATGTTAAATATACCTTGCAAATGTGTGGAGATGAAGATGATGATAAATATGTATAAAATGATGCTCCATTCCTAGAAGGGAGACCACACTGGTTTTTGCAAGTCAAATTCTTGCCTCTACATCTGGCTTTTTGATTTAGTTAGACACACAGCCTGAGCCAATTTAGGACTTTTTTGCCTAGGGGTTGCTCAAATGGATATGGCGAAGTCTGCCTGCTTTGGTGCATGTTTTTGAGACCTGAGCTTCAGCCCTGTTTTGGCAGTCGCCACAATTCATGCTCTTGCTCCTTTTATATCATACGATTGGCCTTGACTCTGGCAAGAGGACATGAGAGATGCCTGTTTGATTTCTGACTAAACCATCACTCTATTAAGAAATGCAGCATGGAAAAATTCACCATTATATGCACTTCGAACCTGAAGGCATAAGTATGCGCGCGCACACACACACACACACACACACACACACACACAAGCAGAGGAGAGCAAGCAACCCTCTCACAACTGCCCTGGGTACATTTGCCTTGTCCAAGGATTGCCCAAGCGCTTGTGGAATTCAGTGCCTCCATTCGTAGTGGCCTGCCTTGTTTGGGTTCAGGCCTTTTAGGGTGCAATCCTAACCTGGAGTTAGGCCAGCACAGTTAGGCCAGCACAAAGCACATTTGGACCACTCTCTGAGATGCTGACCTCTGGATGCTGACGCCTGTATGCTGACCTCTCTGACTCGGAGAGTGGTCCATACATACTTTATGGTGGCCCTTGTGCCAACCACACTTTGCTGGCCTAACTGTGCCAGCCTAACTCCAGGTGCCCTCAGGCTACTATTTGTGCAGCAGTGACTTGGAATGAATGCATCATGGCATTCAAAGGGAGCAAACCAAGCCTGATCAGGCCCTTGGATAGAGAAAGCCCAAACATGCTTGGTTGGTTAAAGGCAAGAGGGACCATTGCCAGGCTGAAAACTACACCCGAATTGTTCACCACTCATCTGCACGTATTGTTATTTAAAATATTTATATACCATTTTTCAACAGGAAGTTCATAAAAATCCTATGGGCCTTCTGCACCGGTGGTATGCTCATACTGCTGGCACCCGGTGTTGTGAAAGTGCCATAAAAGACACTTTCCTGCCGCTGTACAATCCTACCGCCAGTGCTGAGGCCAGTGGCAGTTGGCTGGCTCTAGCGCTGGAACGGCCGTCCGTCAGCAGCAAGGATTTTAGGGCAGGGGGACAGGGAGGGGCAGAACTGGGCAGCGGGAGGAAGGCCCAAGGGGAGGATCGGGCCTGACAGAGTCTGCCACCAAATCCTAACCCCCCTCCCATGTAGGCTTCAGAGCTCTACACAGGCCTCCTCATTTCCTCACCTGCCAAATAGTCTGCCATCCAGGCACTCACCAGAGGACGGACTGGCTTAACTTCACTCCCTGGATAATTCCTCCCAGACTGCCAATGTCCTTGCTAATATTGAAAGCCCCCATTCTTCCCATCCTCAACCCAGTCCAGCTATGCTTTCCTGAGTTGCGTGTCATACTCTGAGAAAGACAGCTGAGACCAAATAAAATGGGAGTGATTGTGGGACATGAAACAAGGCTATGTTGGTCCTCAAAAACCAGAGTGTCTTACCTACCCCTCAAACAGGTAGCCCATTCTGGATATGCTGGAATCTGGTGGCCAGGGCAGCCCAAGTCCTGACGTGGCATGCCAAATGCTGTCCCCTTCATACCCAGTGATGTGACAGGCTCTGCTCCTCTTATTCCCTGGGTTGGAAAAGAAAGAGGAGGGTCAGCAGAGCAGGATGTATGCAAGAGGAGATGGTGGACTCGAAACAGGCGCCCCATGTCAATCAGCTGCTTGACTACCTCTGGGCCCAATCTGGTAACCACCTCTGGGTCCAACCCTATCCAACTTCCCAGTGCTGATGCAGCTGTGGCAATGGCCCTGTGCAGGATCCTGCATTGGGGCAGGCAGTAAGGGAGGCCCCCTCAAGGTAAGGGAACATTTGTTCCCTTGCCTCAGGGCTGCAGTCTGGCTGGATTGGTGCTGGAATGTTGGATATTCCAGCAACCAAAATGATTACAGGGCTGGGCCACCTCCAATATGAGGAAAGATTACAGCGTTTGGGGCTCTTCAGCCTAGAAAAAAGGTGCCTGAGGGGGGACATGATTGAGACATACAAAATTATGCATGGGATGGATAAAATGGATAGAGGGAGGTTCTTTTCTCTCCCTCACAATACCAGAACCAGGAAACATCCACTAAAATTGAGTGTGGGGAGAGTGAAAACAGATAAAAGGAAATACTTTTTTACCCAGCAGGTAATTAATCTGTGGAACTCCTTGCCACAGGAGGTGGTGATGGCATCTGGCCTAGATGCCTTTAAAAGGGGACGACAGATTTCTAGAGGAAACGTCCGTCGCAGGCTACAGGCCATGATGGTTAGTGCCACCTCCTTACTTTAGAGGGAGGCTACCTCAGAGTGCTGGATGCAGGGGAGTGGCAACGAGACGCACATATCTAATTGTCTTGTGTATTCCCTGAGGCATCTGGTGGGCCACTGAGCTATAGGAAGCTATAGGGCCACTGAGCTATAGGAAGAGCCCAATCTTATCCATAAGAACATAAGAAGAGCCCCATTGGATCAGGCCAAAGGCCCATCTAGTCCAGCTTCCTGAATCTCTCAGCAGCCCACCAAATGCCTCAGGGAGCACACCTGGATACCTAAATACCTGCATCTTGTTGCCACTCCCCTGCATTTTCCCCAGAAGGCACCCAAGGCAGCTCACAGCACATTAAAAATACTAAAATTATAAAATGCATAAAAACAACATATTAATAAAAGCCGATCAGCAGCAAGATGGTTTTCCTGTATCATGCACCTATAAGACACCATGTAGGGCTGCTTTGCATACAGGACAGAATTCCTATACTTCTTTGTACAAAAAGATTCCAATAGCAAGCAAATCACTCTTCGAATCACATATTGAAGTGGGGCAGGTATTGAAGTGGGGCAATCACATATTGAAGTGGGGGCAGGTAGAAAGGGCCCTTTAGAGCTCCTGAAGACTGAAGAGGCAGGTTCCATAAGGCTGTCTATTAGCAGACAGTTGTGTTTGTGAAAAGGAATGCTGAGGAAGCTGAACCCTGGCCTAGTCTGGAAGACCAGTGGGTTGCAGACTGGACTGCTGTGCTGAGGCCCAGGCTTACCTCCACAGGTGCACTATGGGAGGCCTGAGAGCAGCGGTGTCATGCTACTGGTACGCTGGGCGGGAGGAACGGGTGAGCGGCAGCCCGCCTGTTGCATCACACTCCGTTTTGCCATCTTCCCCGCCCCCACGGGGGCGGGGAAGATGGCGAAACGGAGCATGACGCAACGGGTGGGCTGCTGCTCACCCATTCCTCCCGCCCAGCGTACCGGTAGCATGACACCGCTGCCTGAGAGTGTGATGTAGGAAGCCAGGAAGTAAGCCAGGGCTGGTGTCTTCCACCACTGAATTCCTGATAACTGAACACAAGTCTACACATGGAAGCACAAGTCCGTGCCCAAAGCTACACACACTGAACCACTTCAGTTGACTTAACCGGCCTGTGTAACGGCCAGGATGTAGGTGTGTCAGTGTGTGGTTGTCAAAAGCAATGATGTCCATCTGGCTAGCCTTGAAGGGGAAACTTCAAAATAGAGTACATTTAAAGCAGCCATTCATACAACTTGTGCCTCCTTTTCAGTCCCTTGCATTTTAACAAGAAGCAGATTCCTCATTAGTCACACTCTGCATGGGCTCAGCTTCATTGTCTCTCTGTAAAATGTCACCTTCCTAAATCAAACCATACAGCGGGGCCCAACTAAATTAAGTTACAGTCGTCTGCTGCTTTCTCACCAAGAGGCCTCAAGCAGTATCCAGACCCAACGACGTTCTCTGTCACTTGCTTTCCTGTTGCATTATTGACCAAGCTAATGAAGCAGGCCACAGTTTGGTTCAGTTCAGTATTTGGTAAAAGGTTTCTTGCCATTTTTTTTTCTTTTTCGAATCTCAGCAGTGCCTCACTTTTGTGTATAGAAACAGAATTGGCAACATCTGTCCTGCGTGTGTGAACTGCATTAAAAAGATTTAGAGATCTCTTGAGCTAAAGGTTCAGTTTTTATCATTTAAATAGCAGTTAGGAGCAGAGTAGATACAACAGGGTAGGAAGCAGCAGTCAAACTGCTACACAGATTTCGTCATGTAATCCCTTCCCTTTCTACCATGGCTCAATGAAGACATTTCTAAGGGGAGTGAAGCCTCTCATCAGCTAAAAAAATGTCTTGAAGGCAGGAGTTGAATGAACCTCGTTTTCCAAGAGATTGTCCTTGTCAAGCCTATTCAAAGCCTTCACGCAGTTCTCCCTGAAGATTTCATGTGCAGTTGGAATGGAAATGCCATTTCCCATAATGCCAATAGTTCCCCCATAATGCCAATGCAGGGACTGGAGCACTTGCTGGGTAGAAATGGCTGGTGATTTAACCCTTATCCACCAACTCTCCCCTGAAAATTCCCACCAGGTTGTATTTGAGATTCTTCCAATCCATCCACAAATGGATTCTGAAACTGAAACTTAATTCAGCTGCAGGGAGGGGAAGGCATTTGAAGAGGAGAATCAACTGCTCTGGAAAAGATTAAGCACCAAATCCTCCTGGTCCCCAGTCTCGACCTGTAAGTGCCCTTGTGTTCCCATTAACTTGGCAAATGTGACTTTGGGAACACAATCTTGCTGAGGTAACTAGTACGGCTGCCCTCACCGTGGGTTTCATTTTATTTAGCCTACAGCTGAGCTGCAGTGTGTATACAGAAAACACCTGGGAATCAGTATAAGTACCTGAGAAAGGTTTCTTTACACCGTTCATCACTCAGCTTTGAAAGAGGACAAGACTTCCTGCCGAGACTTAACAAGACACAAAAATGAACTCCCAAGCACAGCTTGTACTTAGTTGCTACAGCTTGGTTGAGCTAGCCTCTTCATGGGCTTCCTCTTCTCTTTCACTATTGTGTCTTTTTGCATTCCACTTCGCACAAAAGACTATTATCAGGACTGCCCATTTTTCTCCAAGTATGATAGGGACCTGTTGTTTTTTCAGTGACAGCATTTGTCATATTCACAAAAAAATGAAGAAAGAATCAACTTTTAATATTTGGAAATGGAAGAAGGGTGGGAGACCAAAAGCCTCCATTAAGTGTAGGGAGAAGAAAGCCACACCAACAAAGTCTGGGGATAGGCTTTGGGGCAATGGTTAATTTATTCCTGTTTAATTATAGGATTTGTTTGTAACTGGTAGCAATTATAAGACTGGCGGTCCAAATACAAAAGTTGCACACGTGTCTTTGAATCAAAACCCCATAGGCTTAAGAATGTTGTGCCCAGGGCAACTCTGCATCTCTGGGAGATGGTGAATCTAGAAATACATTTTGGTTCAGTGAGAAGGGAAAAATAAATTCAAAGAATTTTTACAAACTGTGCATTAACTGGATCTGAATTTAGTCCTCCCAAATGTGGCTTGGAATGGCATATCATTCAAGCCAGGATGGTGCAGTGGTTTGCATATTGGACTTAGAAGAACCAGAAGATCCAGGTTCAAGTCCCTGTTCAGCCATGAAGCATCCTAGGTGATCTTGGGCCAGTCACAAATATGTTTAAAAATAAATAAATCTAGAGTGGTATACAGTCATGCTCAGAGGTGGCACCTGGGGTCAGCCACATCAGAACTTGGTTAAAGTTTCACCTCCACCAGAGGGCCTACCTAGCCAGACTGACCCCTCAACCCTCCATTCCAGTGGCAGCTCTTGGTGCAGAATCAGAGGAGCAAATGGATGCCATTGACGCCCAGTGTAGGGCACCACCTTCACCACCACTGATTATGGTCAGCACAGGCTGAAAAGGCTAGAAATCGGCCATGGCCTAGCTGCCACCTATGGGTGCCGTGCGCTGAAATGTTTGTGTGAATCAACCAGTTCACAATCAGGAAAGAGGAAACTGAGTTAGGGAATTGCTGTTGATGCAGTCTGCCCATGCAGGCCGGGGCTAAACTGAAAAGCAGTTGGCTTTTGGCATGGCCTGCCAATACTTCTTTCAAATACACAACTTTTCCGCCAAGAGCTTTGGACAGCACTCACCTCCCCCAACCTGCATAAGCAGCAGCTCCTGACAGGAATTGGCACCCCTCTTTGGCTCATGCCGTCTCCTACAAATAGCTTCTGAGGAACACACGTCTCGAGAAAGAAAATGAAGGGGACTGGAGCTTTCCCCTCCCCTCTCTCTGTGTCATAGAGGAGTTCATCTGCCGAAGAGATATCCTTTGTATTCCAAAAAAGAATATCATTAATCTCCACAGTCAGAGGAAATTAGCCTCCTTCTGTGCCAAGGAGCTGCTTGTCACGTGCAGCAGGCTCGTTTTCCAAATGATCTATAAACGCTTCAGAAATGAGGATCAGAAGGTCCAAGGCCTACCAAACATAAAATTGCTTCAGCAGCCACCAGCATGTAAAAATCAGGCTACGTGGAAGAATGTTTTTCCCTCAGATTAGACCAAGGAAAGCCTGGACAACTTTAAACTCTGATGCAAGCAAGTCACAGAATCAGATTCTGAGTCAGCACTTTCTCCTACAAACTCACTAAAGTATCCTTATCTACACAATAGGTGTAAATTCAGTACATTGAGTGCATAATATTGAGTTGGAGAGAACCTTTGCATGACCCCACGTAACACAGGCTGCAGAATTGAATTCCTTTACCCAATAAATGACCATTGGCACCAGTAGCAGCTGGATTTTATTAGGAATCCAGGAATGTGGCTCACAGGAATATGGCTCAGGGCCACAACTGGGGGACAGTGTTGAAGCTTCCCTTCCTGTTCTGCCTCAGTCCTGAACTAGGGGGAACCCTGATTCATCTTCTATTGACAGAAGAAAAACAACGCCTGCCAAGCTTCAGTGTTACATTGCTTTAAGTGTAAAGCTGGTCTGGCCTATCCATGTAATTGCTGCTTAGTTTGGTCAAAATAGTTTCCCCCTCCCCCAATGGTTTTACTGTTTTTATTAATGATTGCTTAGGCATAGGAAAGATGTACATAGGCATAGGAATACACGTACAGTAGTTTGGCCCTCAGCTTTGCTTTTATCTAGTCAGTTTTAACGTCCTTAGAAACGTCCAAAACAGAATTATTGGCAATTGGGGGAGGGAGAATCAATCTGGATTCACCTGTGAAGTTCAGTTGGTCTGACTGACCTCACGGGGTTGCTATCTATATATATAAAATCGTGTGTGTGTGTGTGTGTGTGTGTGTGTGTGTGTGTGTGTGTTCCACATAGGCTCCGCAACACCTGGAGCAACATGCACCAAACTCGGCACGCGCATGCCTTGTGGCCTGGTGACAAACACTGCGGGGGTCAGGCCCCCCTAGCGCCCCCGGGGGTGGATGTGCGCAGGGAGCCCCATGTGAAAACAGTCGAAAACGGCCAAAATCGGCGTAGAATCTGTAGTTTCCGGAGTCGCCGAGACAAGTGGCGATGCTCCCCATGCTGTTGGAGTCTGGGTTCGGCCCCCCCCTCAGTGTGGGGGGTGAGAAGGGGTGTGAAACAAAACGTCCACCATGCCCTGCTGGAACGCCTGGAGCGATTGGCACCAAACTTGGTGCACGTGTGCCTTATGGTCTGTCGACAAATACTGGAGGTCAGACCCCCTCCCAGCACCCCCAGGGGTGGGGGTGCAAAGGGGATGCCATGTAAAAATGATTGAAAACGGCCGATATCGGTGTCAAATCCATAGTTTCTGGGCAAATGGTGATGCTCCCAATGCCGTTTAAGTCCGAGTTCAGCCCCCATCAGCATGGGGGGTGAGAAGGGGTGAACAATAAAATGTCCAAAATAACCGACATTAGTGTCAAATCCATAGTTTTGGGGGCCGCTGAGCTGATTAGTAGAATTCATTCCTTTTCCTGTCTAATAGAAGCTTGGGATAATTTGTTACCCGGGCAACGCCAGGTAACAAAAAGCTAGTGAGTTTATAAATAGAGCGACTCTGCTCCTTTTTACCTACTTTGAGTTGTGGTTTTGGGTCAGGGGTTATCACACACTTCTCACATGATATTTACAGGTTACTTACCCAACTGTGTCATCTGTTCATGTTCTGCTTGTACTTTCCCTGTGGTTCAATCACCATATTTATGAACAGGGAAAATCTGTTAATACTGAAAAAAGCAGCACAGCAGCTCAAACAACAAGAAGCATGGACCACGGTTAGCCCTACAATTCTGTTTTGTTTTTTGTTTTTTTAGAGACATGCCCATATTCAACAAACCACTAGAGAAATCCAAAGGATAATGGATGGAGAGTCAACTTATTGTGTCTCCCAAAGCATGCTATGTCTATTGTCATGTTATGTAGAAGGAGCACTGTAAGTGGGAAAGCAATAACTGGCTGGTGCTACAAAGAGCCCATCTAAATTCCCTTCATGATAATAAGTGCACCACTTTGCAATTACCAAAGCACTTCCCTAGTTCACGTACATAGGTCCAAAAATATGTATAAAGCACTCTTTGCAAAGTGCTTTCTTTTTACATAGCCAGATTAATTGCTAGACCTTAATAAGATAGTCACCCCTTTGGGAAGGGACAGTCATGTCCCCCTGTTCTGAAATGCCTGCTTTCCCTCTGTCCCCCATCGCTTCCTGGGACACTTTCCTCCATTTAGCATGAGGTACTGTAATTAACAACCTTCCTATGGCCTTTCATTTTGGTTCCCAGTTCTACAAAATGGTTCTGTGTCTGAGACAAATTGATATTAATTTTCAGATTAAATTTTGTGACTAGATATATGAACTACTGTACTGAAAGCAGAGATCCATTTCATTGATCGTGTTCTCTTTATCTACTAATTTAACAATCTAGACTGTGTTCTTTAATTTGTTTTCTGTCAGCCAGAGAGGTGAATTCTTCACAGTTCTATTAGACAATCTCTGCTTCACAGCTATTCCATTTCTTACCCAGAAACTGAAATTAGAAGCAGCAGTGCTTTTATAGACTAAAGAAGCAAAAGGATGCTTTTGGGGGGAGGGGAGGGGAATCTTAGCACACTGAATTCTTTGGAAGATCATCCTTTTTAGCTTTTCCTTGATATGTTAATTAGTTTTCCAGAGGTTGACCAAGAGGGCTTCTCCAATGGCAGCACAACAGTAGCAGAAGAAAGTATGCTTAGGAACAGTGCTTCCCAAACTGTGGGTCCCGGCCTGATTGTTGGTGGGTGGTGATATTGAAACTGACAAGCTGATAGCTTACAAGGCTGCAAATTATCATAATGCAAAGATATGGAATTTACTGCATAAAGGAATAAATGGAAGAGAGGTCTCTCAATGGCTATTAGCCATGTTTGCTACAGGGAACCTCCAGAGGAGCAATAGGTTTTTGAATACCAGGTACTGCGGGTGACTACGGAATTCATTCTTGGAGGCTTCTCCAGCACTATTTATAAACTAGATGCCTATAGCTTCAAGTCATGTCACAGTCACCTACGTATTTTACTGGTGCTCACTGAACTGTTCTATAATGGAACCCCACCCTTTCATTTATGTAAGTATTAATGGGGCTGTTCACTGGCTAAGGATTCAACCCAGAATTTTCAAAGTGGCAGCTCATGGCATGAAAATACAGGCATGCCCCAGTATCTACTGATTCGGTATCCATGATATCAGTTATCCATGGATATCATGGATACTGAGATGCCTGTTAAAAAGATAGGGGAACATTTTTTTACCTTGTTGTAGCAAAACCACTGATGTTTCCCTATCTTTAAATGGCATCCCCAGTATCCATGGGTTTTCAGTATCCATGGTGGAGTCTGGAACGGCACCCCAGGGGATATCGGGGCGTGCCTGTATCTCTTTTTCCTTCTGAGCTTGGAAAGTTTGAGTGGGTTGAGCGCTGGGAATGATCAGCCACTGTAAGTCTGCCATGCACTAAAGCATTTATTGTGGGCTCTTTAAGTGGGTGCCACATGATCCCATTTCAGAGAAACAAAACAAAGAATCTCTGAGATGAGTTAGAATGGGTTGCTGATCTATATTTATTTGAGAAGCCAAACTGAAGGCTCTTTAAGAAGGGGATAAGATTCCATTGTGGCTGACTGACAGATCCTGCCATAAGAGGTTTAGCACTTTTATTCATTCTGGGGGAAAGTATTTGTCCTTGTTGCAATGCTTAACAATTCCAAAGAACTGTGATGCCTTAAAATATGCTTTTATTGAAACAGAAGGGACATGTTAACAGAAGCCTTGACAGAATGTGAAATATTATCTGTGCAAATAACTTTCTTTCAGGGTCATTGTCTAGCCTACCATTTTCCAAAAAAAAAAAAAAAGTTACTGATACCTACAGATGTTACAAATTACTATTAATCACTTAAAAAAAAACCCATGCTAACAATATTTGAGCGTACAGTAATTATTGGAGTTAAGCGGATGCACTTTCCCCAACTGAAGTCAAACTCTATGATTTGTGCAAAAACTGGTGAATTCCCTTTAGTCAAGGTCCTAGGGTTAAAGCAGTGCTCACACTCCTTTCTTGTAATCTACTGATGACAAATCAGTTACAGCACGGGGCATAGCTAAAGAAGTGCCGAGGGTGCAGTTATACCGGGCTACACGTTGAAAGGGGGCAACAACCTGAGCTTGACACTAGTGGCCAAAATTATGAAAACTTTGGTATGTATGAATAATATCCTCATGTTATACACCATATGATGCATAATTTAATGCAAAATACAATGAAACAAATTGGAGTGCAATATCTTCATTCTATCAAAAGTTATGGCCAAAAAAAATAAGAAAATGGAAATATAAATGTGTTGTCACTTCTTCTGTGATGTCACTTCCAAATGATCATTTTGTGATCATTTTGCCCTCTGTACCAGGCTACACTTTAATTAGCTAAGCCGGTGGTTACAGCCGGGTGATTTGAATGAAGACTTAGCCTAGATATTTGAAAACCAAGAACAAGTGAAATAAAAACAAGGAAGGGAGTGACCCTAAGCCTGTGTCAAAGATATTTCGCCACCAACAAATTACCAAAGCCACCATTATGCATTGGGGCTTCTAGAATGTTGGCTTTTTCTAGATACCCTTAAGCCTCTTCATCATTTTACATAGTTAATTCTAATACCGAACTTGAAATCCAGGTTTTTAAGAAGAAAAGCCTGGTGAAGCTTATCTGTGAAGCTTCCTCAGGGGAAACAAAATTAGCAGGATTTTGAAAAATAATCTAAATGTTGAAAATGATATTTTCTCTGCATTTTTCCCCACAGACACTAATGTGCACAGCTACTAAAGCTAAAGAAAATACTCTGGTTGGTTGTATATGTGCATTTTTCCCCAATGTGGATGGGCCTATCCATAAATGGAGCAGTTAGCAATCATAAACTGCACTTTTTATCCACTGTGTGTTCTTCTGTTTCTTTTTGATAAAACAATTTTAGCACTGTTGAAGTCTGAGAGGAGGTAAATGATTAATAAGAATGTCTTTTAGTCATAGCTGTTAAAATATATATCCACTTGTCATTCAGAAGAATCCAGTGTCTGTTCTCAACTCAGCTTTTTGAGATTACAGTGAAAAAGCACTCACTGAAATCTTGTTTTGAATTTCACAACTTTCAGTTTGCTTAATCTATACACTAAGAGCCTAATCCTGGGGGTTCTATTGCCAGCAGTACAAGTGTATCACCGGCTCTGGGTGTCATAAACATGCAGTAATGCACATTTACGGCACCTGGTGAGTAGGGAGCTCTGGTGCTGGGCCAGCGCCAGCGGCATTAACCCTCAGTGCCATGGAGCTGACACCACATCGCCAGACCATGGTACCATGGACCAGTGGAATGGTTTTGGGAGGTGGGAAGGGTGCAGGAGGGCAGGGGGAGGAACAGTCCCAGGAGGGGAGTTGGGACTGGTGGCAGCACTCATTGCTACATCCTCAGCCCTCTGTGTTGGACTTGCAAGCCTGATACATGCTGCTGCATTCTCTGTCTGCAAAATAGCTGGTGGAGACCAGAGTAGCTCCATTGTGGGCCTGCGACTTTCCTCAGGGGAAAAAGACAAACGTCCCCTCTCCTAAGAGGACTCCAGCAGTTGCCACGACTCCCATAGGAAGCTGCGGTAGCTGTTTTGGATCGGGCTTAGGATCAGGCTGCCCAGTTGCAATCCCAGTTGCAATCCTATTGTACAGTTGCAATGTGTTGAGTACACACAACACAACAGAATTTGTATAGGATTGTGCTGTGAATAATTTAACATGTCATATTTTGATGCTTATGATTGAAAGTGCATGTTGTTTTGACATTAGAGTACCACTGTATGTATTTTTCAAGTTATCTTGGATTTTGTTAAATAAAAACACATATTAATATAAATCCAAGAGGGGAAATTTACTTGTACTTGTAGTATTTTTTCATGAAATCTGAAAATAATTGATGCAGTATGGTAACTGACAATGCAGTTCGGTGAATAAACATCCTTGCTACTCCTAATGAAACCTACCACTGACCATGTCTTAATATCTTTCAATAATGGGGGGCAGCCCAATCCTAGCAACCCCTCCCTGATGATGCAGCCTAGCCACCGGCGCATGCACTGCATCCTGCAAAGGGTGGGGCCTGAAGTCTCCTCCAGGTAAGCGTTCCTTTGCCCAGAGGTAAGCCTCCACCACCCAACTGATACTCAAACCTGTGCCAGAGATTTTGCTGGTGCAAGCCTGAGTGGAGCCAGGAAGTGGAACTAGATTTAGACTGGGAAAAGAGAGAGGATATTGGCGGTACATTGCTGCTAGCACTGTCCCTTCCTGGACTTGATCCACCCCCTCCCTGTGATGGTATCCAACTGTTCCTTCCTCTCCTTGGTCTGTTCTGCCCATAGAGTAAATATAACACTAGAGGCGGCATGACGTCATTATCTTGAAGCTTCCGGGTCAACAAATATGGCTGACTCAGATCTTTCCCGCCAAGGAGGATTGCCACGAATTCACGAATAAAAATCTCCCTGCACGCGTGTAAAAGTTAATTTCAACCTCTTTAAGCATGCCTGCGTGTTCTGCATACGGGTGTGCGAATCGCTGAACGAAAAATGGGATTTAATTTCCACGGAAAGATTCATGTATTCACATTACATCGGTTCAATAAAACTACAATTCACGGAAATAGTCAGTGCATTTTTTTTGAAGCTGTGCAATTTCTTGTTGTTCCTAGCAATCTTATTCACCATTTTCTGACACCCACTGTTAATGGTCTAGAAGGAAAAAAATATATATTTCCCCCCCGTCCTTTTCCCCCCCTTCCCGTTTACACATTTTTTCCCACCTTCCATTTTCTACTGTAATATTTTCGAACTTCTGAACATTAACAGAATTTGTTTTAGGGGGGGGGGTGAGTGTAGAAGTTAAAAAAAACTCTTAATAGTCTAGAAGTGAAAAAGAATTACTCTCCTATTGACAACTAGTTGTGTTATACATTGAGAGATTTTAATGTAATTTTTCTACATATTTATCTAATTTTTGCCCACCCTCCCCTTTTTTTCTTTCCTTCCCGTTCACACTTTATTTTTACTTGTGTAGATTTCAATAAAGTCTGTCAAAATAGTGCAATCTGAGTTAAAATAGACAGCATTTCGTCCGGTACGTTCAGTAACATAATTACGCGGAATTAAACCTTGTAAGTGCATATTAAATCATAATAAGGTTACCAGCGATGTTTCTCCACGATCACACGTTTTTATTTTCGTAAGTTTTTACTTCAGGAGTAAACGATTCAGTCCTAAACACTACGCGCAAACCAATCTGAAATGCTTGGAATCAGCATTGTTTTGAGTCACCAAACATGGCTGCTAAGCCCGCCCCCTGGCTTCATTTGGTTCCCATTGATTCTTATGGGCCAGGGCCCGGCCCTGCTTTAATAATTGATACCAGAAGGCTGAAGCCTAGGGGCGGGCTTAGCGGCCATGACAGTATGTCCAAAACATTGCTCATTCCAATGATTTCCAATGGGTTTTCGCATGATGTTTAGCGCTTAATCATTTACTCCTGAAGTAAAAACTTACCAAAATAACAACGTGTGATCGTGGAGAAACATCAGTGGTAACCATATTATGAGTTAATATGCAATTCCAAGGTTTAATTCCGCGTAATTATATTACATTAAAATCTCTTCATAACACAAGTAGTTGTCAATAGGAGAGTAATTCTTTTTTTACTTCTAGGCTATTAAGAGTATTTTTTTAAACTTCTACACTCACCCCCCCCATAAAATTAACTTTCACACGCACGCCGAGCGAGCGAGAGAGCCCTTCCGGCGGCAAACCTCGTCGTTCGCGGCAATGATTCAGTCAGCCATTTTAGTAAATCCACGGCTTCAAGTCTGTGACGTCATGGCATATCCAGCTATTCAAGATCCTTGTTATGGGCATGCCGCCTCTAGTGTTATATGTACTCTATGGTTCTGCCCAACCCCACCTACTGCCTGCCTCCTTGCATTGATTTACCAGCTCCAGGGATTATTGCAAGGCTGTTAGTATATGGCTGTTGTTGCTTGTGGTGGCTGCCAATCTGTACAAAATAGCTATACAAAAAATGCAGTGCAATAGGTTTAGGGCATTAAAAATGTGTTTTAATAGCGATCTTTAATTGAATGTTGCTGTAACTGAATAGAGAGAATAAGAAATGAAAACACCTGCATGGAAACCAATTACAAAAATTTAAACAAATCCATGAATTCCAACAGAAAATGTTTGCACTTAATTGGCCAAAGCACTTAATCAGGGCATCACATATCATCAGCATATCATAACAAAACTTCGTTTTTAATAGTGTATATTTATTTGTTCAGAGAACATTAAAAACACAAAATTATGCATGCGTCAATTTGCATCTGTAAAACAATAAGATGCAATTCTAGTCAGTGTGCTATCACTCCTTTCCGTTAATGGAGCAAGTCTGTTTTAAACCCAGAATTTAAATGTGCAGAAATAAGTTTTTATATTTTGTATAAATATAAAAAGGTTTTTTGCAATATTTCCAATGATTTAGCCCTAGTGAAGGAGAATGTGCATTTATGGGGAGATGGGGCAGAATGGCTTGTTGGTAGTCATTGCATTGCGTTTCCTTGTTTTTTTTTAATGCTTCTGCAGTGGTATTCATATTTAGATAGTTCAAAATATTAGTAGTGTTCTGCCTTTTCTTTAATGCGTATGAAAGTTCTATGTCCTTCACACCCCTTTATACTGGCGCATTTTTGGCCAAGTTCTCATTTAAGTGATAAATCCGTGTCTGGGTCATATCACTTTAAACTTCATTTGACCTCACTTACCTAAATGGTTGTCCAAATAAAAACACCCTCTATGCAGAAAACTAGAGTGTCAGGAAAAATAGCCCTGCCTTAGCTTTTCCCTAACATGTTGTTTTTCTATGTGCATACAGTACAGAACTCACTCGAGAAAGGCCATTTTATTTTTTTCTGTAAACCACTTTGCAAACTTTTGTTGAAAAATATTACATAAATATTCATAAAACTAAATGGAGCTTATGTCTGACTAGACATGTATAGGACTGTGCTCAGAGGTGTAGCTAATGAAAGTGTAGCCCAGTGCAGAGGGCAAAATGTCCCAGAAGTTATGTCACAGTTTTCATTTTCTCTGGGGTTTTTTTTGCCATACCTTTTGATAAAGATATTACACTCTAGTTTGTTTCATTGCATTCTTTATTAAATTACCTTTCCAATGATATGTAACTTGATGGTATTATTTATACCTACTAAGGTTTTCACAATTTTGGTCCCTAATGTCAAGCTCAGCTTGTTGCCCCCCCCCCAAAGCTTGTTGCCCAGTGCAATTGCACCACCCTGCACTTATTTAGCTATGCCCCTGACTGATGCTAGTGAATGTTTACTGCATGAGGGCGCAATCCAAATTTGGAGTTAGGCCAGCACAGTTAGGCCAGCAAAGTTTAGCCAGCACAAGGGACACCGTTACAATATGTTTGGACTACTTTGGGAGTTAGAAAGGCCAACACAGAGACATGAGCCATCCTACCTGACTCTGAGAGCGCAATCCTAAGCAGCGTTGGATTTGGCACTGGCTGGCCAGTCTTGCCAATCCAGCACTGCTTAGGAGAGGCTGAAGCCTCCCCACGGCAAGGGAACATTTGCTCCCTTTCCGTAGGGAAGGCTCCAGCTTCCCCTATATGCTCCTCGGATCTTGGAAACAGCAGGCGCAGATCTGAGGAGACCACGTGGCCCGAATCAGGGCCATGCAGCCTCCCGAGCAGGTATAGGATTTGGCTGTGTGGACGAATCCTGGACCCACCCACGTCCTGCCCCCAAGTCCCTCCCCTCGCCAATCCCCTTCCCCATATGGGGCAGAGCCTCCCTCGTGCTAACCGACTTCAGTTGTTGCAACGGAGGCTCTCCGTCGGCGCTCTCAAGCCGACGCTACTCATAGTGTCAATACTATGGAGCACACAGGATTGCGCTGTGAGAGTGGTCCAAATATGCTTTATGGTGGCCTTTGTGCTGGCCAAATTTTGCTGGCCTAATTCCAGGTTAGGATTGCACCCAGGGTATAACAGAAAAAAATCAGTATAACAGGAAAGATCAAAAGATCATTCTGCAGAAATTGTTAAAATCCTCTCTCCAAAATTATTCTGAAACATTAAAATTGCAGGGTTTGGTGTGTTTTTTATTTCAGTTTCCCCAAAATGAACATTCATCTACTGCCAACATGTACTGACAATGCTATCTCACTAATGTTTTATGCATTTTTTAAATAATACATTGTGTAGAAAAAAATATTTCATTATTATTAACTTGTGCTTGCATTTCTTTCTAATATGTTTGAATGTCCCTTCCCTGTCAGTTACATTGATCTTTTGGATAGAGTCGTTCTTTGATCTGAGAGAACTACATTCAAATTCAGTCTTCGTTACGGAGTTGGTCATGAGGCCAGAAATAAGAGATTAACCACTACCATGATTTGTCTCAGGGTGACAATAACTGGTACTATTGCTGAAGGCACTAAAGCCTGTCGTTCAGATTTCTCGACAATTACCCAGTTTGCAAATTATCTGTAGAAAGGAATCGATCTAGTTGTGATTAAGCCCCATTCAAATCAAAGAGACAAGTTGCAAACAACTTGTATCTTTCATTTCAATGAGATTATATCACAAGTCACTTTACGGGCATGTCTCGGCATCCACTGATTTGGTATCCATTGTTTCAAGTATCCATGGATACCATGGATACTGGGATGCCGATTAAAAAGATAGGGAAACATTGAATCTCTTTTTTTTTACCTTGTTACAGCAAAATTGCTGGTATTCCCCTATCTTTAAAAAGGTGTCCTAGAATCCATGGTTTTAGGTATCCATAGGGTTACAGCTATCCACATTTTCTAAATAGACTCTTGCACGTAAAAATATATTATCTATCTATATAAAGAAGAGCGTGGGTTTGTGTGTATGTGTGTGTGTATGTATGTATGTATGTATGTATGTATGTATGTATGTTTCGCATAGGCTCCGCAACGCCTGGACCGATCGGCACGAAACTCGGCACGCATACACCTTGCGGCCTGGCGACAAACACTGCGGGGGTCGGGCCCCCCTAGCGCCCCCGGGGGTGGGGGTACGCGGGGGTCCCCACGTGAAAATGGTCAAAAACGGCCAAAATCGGCGACAAGTCCACAGTTTCCGGGGTCGCCGAGATGAGCAGCGATGCCCCCGATGTCGTCGGAGTCTGGGTTCAGCCCCCCCTCGATGTGGGGGGCAAGAAGGGGTACGAAACAAAACGTCCGCCATGCCCCGCTGTGACACCTGGACCGATTGGCGCAAAACTTGGCATGCGGAAGCCTGGCGGCCTGGACACAAACATTGTGGGGGTCAGGGCCCCCTAGCACCCCTGAGGGCAGGGGTGCGCAGGGGCCCCCACGTGAAGATGGCCAAAAACGGCCGAAATCGGCATCGAGTCCATAGTTTCCGGGGTCACCAAGACGACCGGCGATGCTCCTGACGCAGTTGGAGTCTGGGTTTGGCCTCCCCTTGACGTGGGGGGCGAGAAGGGGTGTGAAACAAAACATCCGCCATGCCCTGCTGGAACGCCTGGACCGATCGACGCAAAACTTGGCACGCATACACCTTGCGGCCTGGAGACAAACACTGCGGGGGTCAGACCCCCCTAGCGCCCCTGGGGGTGGGGGTATGCGGGGGTCCCCACGTGAAAATGGTCAAAAACGGCCGAAATCTGTGTCAAATCCACAGTTTCCGGGGTTGCTGGGGCGAGCGGCAATGCTCCTGACAACATCAGAGTCTGGGTTCGCCCCCCCTCGGTGTGGGGGGCAAGAAGGGGTGCAAAACAAAATGTCCACCATACCCTGCTGGAACGCCTGGAGTGACGCGCACCAAGACGGCCGAAATTGGTATAGAGTCCATAGTTTCTGGGGTCGCTGAGCGCTCCCGACACGGTTGGAGTCCGGGTTCGGCCCCCATCAGCATGGGGGGTGAGAAGGGGTGCAAAACTCATAAACTTTGGAAGATCATTTTGTTACCCGGGCAACGCCGGGTAACAAAAAGCTAGTGTTCATTAATTCCTGTGTGTATACTTGGGCTTGGAAAAAAAATTAATCATAAAATTAGTATCAGCAAAACAGATATAAAAAAACAAATTGGAGCCAGCAGTTATTTCATTCTGAAATTCTCCTTTCACTGAACTATGTAATTCTCGCTTTAGTACCATATGGCACACTTTAAATGAAGTCTTTCGCACAAATATTAAAGCTGCCATTAGAAAAAATGGCATTAATGATACCACTTCTGTATTTTCAGATCTCAGAATGAACCTTTGCTGGCTTGTTCCCAAACAGCTGAAGCATTCCTATTTGCTAGTATATTTGTGATTAGAGAGCCATCTTGTGGTACATTTGTAATCATCAATAAAATAAGTCATTCATGTATAACATATTATTTTATTTATTTGAAGAATTTATACCCCGCCTTTCCCATGCCAAAGCAAATGCCAAAGGCGGCTTACATGAGCAGGCTAGTCTAAACCACCATTTTTTCAATGGGGTTTTTACAAATCGACAGAATTTTTGTGATCCGCCAATCCTCAGCCCCAGATGTCGCCTTCCCAGTGTGGTTGGCTGCATGCTATCAAGCCTCAGCAGGCAATCGCAAGTCAAGCCTGGACAGGTCCTCAAGGTTGTATTCCATTCTTTTGCCGGCTGGCCTCTTCACACACTCCTTCCCGGCAACTCTCACTTGCGGTGAGCTAATCAGCTCCACAGCGACTCTGTTCAGCTACCACAGGTACTACAGCTTGTCACAGCCTGGCATCTGTCTCCCATCCAAAAGCAAACCACAGATTCTCCTGCTTAGCTTCAGACAGTATCAGCAGCTCAACCATCAGTCCAAACCTCCTACCCATGAGACAGAATTGGTGTACAGGTATGCCCCAGTATCCACTGATTCAGTATCATGGTTTCAGTTATTCATGGATACCATGGATACTGGGATGTCTATTAAAAAGATAGGGAAACTTTCAACCAACCTTTTTTTTTTTACCTTATTGTAGCAAAACCACTGATGTTCCCCTATATTTAAAAAGGCGTCCCCAAAATCCACGGTTTCAGGTATCCATTGTGGGGGGGGGGGAATCCAGTATGGAACCCCGGCAGATACTGGGGCATGCAAAAGACACAATATTTCACACTAAACATTTTAGCTGAAAAATTATCCCAGAAATAGTAATTTTTTGTTATTTTGATGTAGACACATAAAATATTAACAGGGCACTCACTTTCTAATTATTGGTTGAACATTTTGGCAAATTTAGGAACATGCAGTTTGTTCAAATTATTGTGCAATCAAAATAGTTTTAAATAAAAAATAACCTTTTATTAAATAAAAAGTATCAAAATCTGTCCATATCCATAAGGCTCTGGGGACAGATCGTCTGAATCAGTCCCCTTCTCTGATGTAAGGGGGGCACTACCAGCCTAAACCCTATCAGGTAATGATGTTCCCGTGGCAGAGGAGTGATCTATCCAGGATTTGGCTGTCAGGGACAGGGCTTTACAACTGCGGAAGAGTCTTCCACTCTCATAATACGGCTGCTATATTACTGTGTTCTGTCAGCAGCCATTTTCCAAGCGCTGCAGCAAGCAGTGGGAGTGCTCCAATCCTAGTCAAGGACTCAGTCACACCAACTGGAGAATGTATAGGCAGTGGGTGGGGCGAAGGGTGATGCAGGTGGCTATAGAGGAGACCCATTGCCAAGCAAGAGGCTTACAGAGGGATAAAGGGAAATAATTCCTCTTTCCTTTCCGAAATTCCTAATGCAAAAGGCAAAGTTTATTGCATTCCTGCCTAAACCTTCACTTACTCTTTCAATTGGCAACATAATACTTCAATCTTCTCAACAAGAAGAGCTTGAGGATTCTCTTGGAGCCTTTTCTTTCTTCTTCAACTCACTACGACTTGTGGATTCTCATTTTATAATAATTTCAAAATTCATCTTTTTTAACCACTCATTCTACTCAAACTCTTAACCTGACCTTTAATTAAGGTCAATTAATTAATTAAACACTTTCATAATCCTGTGCCATGATACTGACACCATATAAAGAACTGTAAAATTTAAATGTGTAGAATGTATTATATAATTGTTGTTAGAATTAAGGCCCAGTTTCATAGGCCATTTATGACAGCAGATCTCATGATCCACTGTTATAAGTGACATAGTGTTGGTGCAAACATTGCACTGCTGTCACGCACAATGGAACCACCAGTTTTAATGGCAGGAGGCTCCAAGTATGTACTAGAACCATCCAGCTGCTCCACCAGCACAGGTCAGGTGACAGAGGAGGCAGTGGGCTGAAGCAAGGGGGTAGTTCGTGGGCAGAAGGATCTTGACAGCAGTCATGCATGCCAGATCTATTCCCCTTTCCCAGCCCAGGCCTGTCCCCTTCCTCTCCACAGCCTTAAACCTGCAAAACAGCTGGCATGGGTCCAAAGAGACCTATTCATAATCTGGTGGCCTATTAGGAGGTATGTAAAAATACTTTTGCTTACCTCTCAATGGCCATCTGATTGCCCCACCCCTACCATGGCATACAGTGCATGCTCCATTGGTGTGGCTGCACGCTATGGACTAGTGGGAGATAGGATGGATCATTAATGTAATCTCCACAGAAACCTTATAGTCCATTTGTCATTTTTACATGAAAAGTATGGCCATTTATGACAATAATTGTGATCCAAATGCTGAAACAGCACTCAGGTTATTACTATCTTGTGGAGGGCGGGTGGGAACAAAATACGGCGATTTGTAATATCACATTGCAACAGCACTGAGAGCTGTAAGAAATAATTTGGCATTTATCAATGATATCTGAAACTAAAATGTAATATGTACCTGTACCCAATGTTAAAGCAGAAAGCACCTGCAATTTGTTTTACTTGATGTAGATTAAATGTTGGTAATAAATATACTGAAAATTGCTAAATCGGCCTTCAGTCGAGCAAGGACTGGGCACATGTGAAGAAGCATTGGATGAATGGTGAATTTCAGCATGATAGGCATACAATTTCAGAACACAAGGCCAATGTTCATGAATTAATGAAGCTTGTGCAACTTGGTGGAAAACTGAAATTTGAATAGAACTGGAAAATAGATGCAACCATGGTTAGCAAATGCCAATTAACTAGTCCGTAGAGAAATTCAATATTTTGAATAGAATTGAGTATTCTTTAGCGTACTGAGGTGAGGGTTTCTTGTCCAATCTATAACAATTTTCTGTTTCATCAATATTGGGCTTTAAGCATCATTAGCCATCAGTGTGACTTCCATTTTTTTTGGAAAATGATAAACAAAAATAAAGAGGATTAGCATGGATGATGTTCAGTCTATACAGATAGAAAACAAAACCAATTTAAGACAAAAGACAATAGAGGATGAATGGTTTAAGGCCCAATTCTTTCCTCGACATACACCACTGTATTTCCATATACAATTCATTGATACAACAGCAATTGTACTAGTGCAGAAGACTGCCTGCCAACGGATACATCACAGGCATAACATCAGAAAAACACTACGCCAAAGTGGCTTGGACATCACTTGGATGCCAGTGCAACTCCACCAGTGGAGAGACCAAAACTGGGCATGGACTGGGGCATGACATGGGATGATGAGGAATCACATTCTGAACCCTTCCTCAGACAATAGCCATGCCCTCGATGCCAGAAAAATACTATGCCAATTTCATACCTATTGGCTAGCGTAGGTAGGCTTGACCCCATAAGGAATAATAGGGAAGGGAAAAATACCAGAAAATTGCACCTCCTGCCACCCCCTCCTGCCACCCCCTCCTCCCACTCCTTTTACAGATACATTTGGCAGCCAATCACAGCACACCAACCTAAGGCTACAGGAGACTACCGCCTTAGGAGAGTACAAGGAGACTACAGCACAGATTATTAGACATGAAGCATGGGGCTATAATTCTCTGGCAAAGAGGAAATTTGGTGATGGAAACCATGGTGAAAGGGTACACAGCGCAGAAAGGAGCACTTTGCACAAACAACTTCATGTTGCTCTTCACATTCATGGCAAGACAGTTTATTAACACTTGTCTTCTCAGAATTCCTATTGCAGGTAGTATGCCTCAGGAGGCCTCCACAGATATCAACTCCTCACATGCTAACTGGCAACTCTACCTTACCACCACAACAGGGGAAGGAAGCACAACGCATCGGGCAGCGCAATCCTATGGATTGCACAGTGTCGGTGCAATGGGGTTGAGCTGACACTGTGCGCTTAGCGCTGACGTGGAGACGCTGACTGGCACCCCTACATCAGCACTAAGGCAACAGGACTGGCCCTGCCTGCAGCGCCGGTCCTTTTGCACCTGCGCACAGTGGTGTCATTCAAATGATTTAGGAACAGGAACTCACTTTTGAGTTCAAATTCAAATGTTGAAAAAAACAAACAAACAAAAAGCCATGGAGCCCGTTAGGATCCGGAACGCCTGTTCTGGTCCGTTCCCCCTGAATGACATCACTGCCTGCGCAGCACCTCCCTCGCATCTGCCAAAGCTGGCTGGCGCGAGGGAGGCGCCATGACGGGGCAGCTCGGGGATTGGCAGGAGGAGTGCGAGAGATGGGCAGGACATAGGCGGGACATGGGCGGGTCCAGGATTCGGCCATACGGCTGAATCCTAGACCTGTTTGGGAGGCCACGCCACCCGCTGCATGGTCTCCTTGGATCTGCACCTGCTGTATTGTGGGTCAGGACCAACTTGGTGGGTTGTGATCTGATGTCAAGTGGGTCGTTGAAAGTTGAGATCCACCATCTCAGAAGCTGAAGACTTTACTCTTGCTATATTCTTTCTGTGAATGTTTGAATTTTCAAGTGACTTTTTAAAAATTGTTTTTAGTTCAGTGCTTTTACATAATTAGCAAATATCTTACTTTCTGTCAGGGATTTTTTTGGGGTTGTGTAATTGCTGCAGTCCAAGAATGCTAGTTTGCATTCCAGGAGTGTCATTTGATTACCACAATGATGGTACTTCTTCTGTGATTATATCACTACTGGCTATGACATCACTTCCAAGTTAATGACACCACTTCTGGTGGGTCCCGACATGAATGCCATTCTAAGAAGTGGTTCTAAAAAGTTTGAGAACCACTGCTCTACAGAGTTTCGCTGCAGCCTCTGCCCCCCAGAGAGGAAATGTAATGTCCTAAGCTACTATGCGGTCACCCCCTTCAGAGAATCATTGCATGTACACCCTGGTGGCACAACTCTCCCTAACGAACTCTGTGGCAGAAAGTGAATCAACTGGTGCAGCTGACCTCATAAGCACCTGTGAGCGGGAACAAAGGAGAGTGCAAATTTATTCAGTGGTCTTGTCTGTGACCATTTCCTAATAAATGCAAGGCACTTGGACTCCCTATCCATTTCTGTACTTACCATAGATATGTTACATCTTAGTCAACAGGTTAACTAAAATTGGGTACAGATAAGAAAGTCATTCCAGGTTTCCCTGAATGTGAAAAAAAGTATAATGGTTTTCAAGACATAATTAGGGGGTGTGATTATTCCAGTAGGAAATCATGGTGTCCTGGATTCTATCTATTCTTTTCCCCTATCGAGTGTTGATTGAACGACAGTTGTGCCCATTAGTTCTGGGAAGTGCAATTTGCAGAATGTTGTGTTGCTATTAATAAATCAGTCTGTCCACTGTGGTGCTGCTACCACTGATAACACTCCATCGCTGGCATGTATGCCTAATAACATGTCTACATTTGTATACCAGCCAAATAATTATCTGAAAAGCTCACACGAATGAAAATCCTGAAAAATCTTTCAGTGGTACTGCTGTTTAACCTTATTGCTGGGCCAAATCTCCATCTCTGTCTTCACTTAAGCAGAATCTCTTTGCCACCCCGTTCTTTGTTTGCACAGAGTTCCTCCTTTGCAGAGTCCTTGTTTCTGGCTGCAAGAGAGTCCTGGAATGGGACATGGGCTTATGTAGCAGTTGGCAGAGAGCCAAACAAGGACATGGACATTACGAGCTGCTGTATGGTTTCTCTGCCTTAATGACTGGCTGGAGCAAGCCGGACACCTCATCCTACAGATTCTTCCACAACAGCATATACATACGTATTATACATATATCTCACACACCTCATTCAAAAGTATGCAAGAGTAGTGTTGGACACCTTTCTTTCCAATATGCATTTAATTACACACATTCATACAAGGATTCATTCATTCTTCATAGCAGGATCTCCTGGCACAGTTCAAATTTTATTCTGTCTGGATTAGTCATATATTTTGTAATATATTCCCCTTAATTTTGAACTTTGGATCAATGTATGTTTCCAGGATCCCTCTCATTATGAGAAAATGCATTTCCCATTCCACTCTCTCCATATAGCCTGGGAATTTAGCATAGGTAAGCTGAGCATGCTCAAAAGAGCAATCACAAAGCACATTTCTTAGCTACCAAGAATGTAATCTTAGAGCAAGCATATCACTATCATTTGCTGGATACAGACAGCAAAGGACTGGCAGTATCGTCTTGTCCTGCTGGTGAACTTCCTGGGATTGCTGACTGAACAGTGTCAACAGTCAATTAGGCCGATTAGCCTGGCAATTCTTAACTTTCTAATGTCCCAATCCACACAGTCCCATGCCTCTGTGGGAATTTTGGCTGCTGGAGGTCTCCTCGGGATAAGCCCTGGCAGTCGCAATGGGGCAACTTGGATCTGTGCAAGCTCAATCACTGGCACAAATCTGCATTGCTCCATTTCAGTGGATCAGGTCCGGAAAGGAGGGTAGGATAACATGTATGCCACTACCAGCAATCCTGCTCCTCCTTGGCCTGATAAGCCCAACCCCACCCCTTCATGCCTTGCCCCTCCACCTGTCCCTGGGCCGCTCAACATGTAACCTACCATATTATATTCAGCATGTGCTGCAACCTCTGCTGGCTTGTGTGGGCCAGTGTAGGTCTTCGTACCAGTGCCAGCAACTGCTATACCTTTGCAGATTGCTTTATGACACGTTTGCTATGATGCATACTGATGTGGTGTGGGCTATGCCAATGCGCAAGCCAGTCAGGATTGTGCCACAAATAAACTTCTTAAAAGTTAAACAGCACTTATTTCAGTGGATCTTGTTTCCATGTAATGCGTTTAGGACCAGGTGTTAAAAGTTGAGATACTCACTACAAAAGATTTCATCGGAGTTTGAACCACCTTATCGCTCAGGCTGGAATGCTGAAAATGAATTAGAGGCCACTGGATTTTTGGGAATATTAGGATAATGAAATGGAGGAAGCCAGTTTTACACTTCTGTAAAAGGAGAGAGTTTAAATTGATGTTAAAATGGTACTGAGGCACAATAATAAGAACAGAGAAGAAAAATATGCATTAAAAATGATGTTGACAATGCACCTCTTGATAAAGGTCAGTCTATCTTCTTTTATTACTGTCATTTTTCATGTTAGTAAAACATTGCTTCTTCTGTGTCCCTTACAATCAAATAGTCTTTTGACATTTTCAAGAGCTGGACAAGAGCTTTATAAACAGGAAAAAAGGGAATTTTAACTTCAACCTGATCAAAATTTCCAGCTAACAGCCACAACTTGATTGTAAAATATATTTCAAGAGATAAGAACATTAGAAGAGCCCTGCTGGATCAAACCAAAGGCCCATCTAGTCCAACTTCCTGTATCTCATAGTGGCCCTATGGGCGCACACAAGACGACAAGATATCTGCATATTCCCACTCCTCTAAATCTGGCTTTCTGAAGTAGCCTACTTCTAATGTAAGGAGGTTGCACCAGCCATCATGACCTGTAGCCTAGGATGGATGGACTTTTCCTCCAGAAATCTGTCCAATCCCCTAGGCCAGACGCCATCACCACCTCCTGTGACAAGGAGTTCCACAGATTACCCATTGGGTAAAAATGGGATTTTCTTTTATCTGTTCTCCCAATACTAAGGACACAATCCTAACCTTGACACTGTAAAGCGCGTTTGGACAACTCTTGGAGTCAGAGAGGCCAGCACACAGACATGCGCCATCCTCCCTGATTCAGAGAGTAGTGCAAACGCACTTTACGGTGACCCTTGTTCCAGCCAAACTTTGGTGGCCTAACTGGCCTTACGGTGTATTTGTGACACTCCAGGTTAGGATTGTGCCCTTAGGTATGTTTTGGTTTTCTTCTAAGTTTGAAGAAATTTTGCTTTTGGCATTTGAAACTCTGTAAAGAAGATGCTCTGTGAAGGGCCTGGTAAAGATGCTCTCCCGTACGTGACTCAGATGTGATCTGAAAATTGGTAAGGAACAATAGTCTTAGAAATGTCAGTAGGGGACACACACACACACACACACACACACACACACTCCAGTGCAACACAGAATTGGAAAACATGAACATTGTCAGATTGCAAGTACCAAAATTCAAGACTAGTGAATGACCAGAGAATGTGAACTACCTTGCACAATAGTACAGCACATATGCATTGCATGCAGAAGTCCCAGGTTCAGTCCCTTAGAACTCCAATTAGGGCTGTGAAAGATCCCTCCTAAAATTTCTTTTTCACCTTTTTACTCCACCCTTCCCCCATGGTGGTATACATAATTCCGCCCCTTCTTTTGTCCTCACAATAACCCTGTGAGGTAGGTGAGGCTGAAAGAGAATGACTGGCCCAAGGTCACACAGGAAGCTGCACAGCTTAGCAGGGATTTGAACCTGGATCTTCCTTTCTAAGTCCAACTTCCAAACCACTACACCATCACAGAGACCTGCTGCCGATCAGTGGGGATGATATTGGGCTAGATCAGTGATTCCCACACTTTTCCAAATGGCGGCTCTCTTAACCTACTGGTCCATTAACTGCTGCTCCCCATTAGGGCTACAATCCTGTACATTGTATAGGGTGGTGGGTTTTTTGTGAGGATTCTGCAGTTTCCCTGGTTAGTTTCTGCAGCTCCCTGGGAAGCCATGGCTCACAATTTGGGAACCACTGAGCTAGATGGACGGGGTTCTGGCTTCACATATGTCCAGCAACTAGTAGAATTGGACTGCAAACTTAACTTCCTCATAGAATTAGGGTCTTCACATTTATCAGCTTCTGATCAGGAGTCTGTACTTTCTCCATCCCTTATCACAATGTTCACAGCACAGATTTTACAACTGACAGCAACTAGGCTCTCTCTAGTGGCTAACTACTGCAATTTCAAGCATTTTCCACAAGGCAAGAAAACCTAGTCGCACCAGCTGGTGTTCAGTGAACACAAATGTGTGCTCTTTTATGTCTCCTTAATATGTACATACAGGTTGGTTATCCCTTATCCAGACTGCTTGGGATGGGAAGGCATCTGGATTTTGGATTTTTCTGGATTTCAGAATAATTGCATAAATATAAGAAATGTTTCCTCTTTTCACTGTTACCCATTTGGGTGTCTGCTAGCCTCTGTGATCTTTTCACAATGTCTGTACACACACATTACATTACAGAGCAGAGAACAGAACATACAGCCTGTACGTGGAAATGTGTACAAGACCTTTCTACAGAAAGTTTTTTTCTTTAAGTCATGGACAAAGATTTTGGAATAGTCTGGAAAAGGGGTCATCTACCTGTATATGAAAAGTGTGTGTGTGTGTGTGTGTGTGTGAGAGAGAAAGAGAGAGAGAGAGAGAGAGAAGGAGGGAGGGAGGGAGGGAGAGGGAGAGAGAGAGAGAGAGAGAGAGAGAGAGAGAGAGAGAGAGAGAGAGAGAGATGTATGAACATGACTATGAAAATCCCTTTTTCGCTCCCATCCCTTTTTTTGCTCCCATCCAATTCAAGGCCACAAGATACACACACTTTCTTTTGTGCATGAACCATAGCTGTAACTGTAATTGTATTATGGACTCAGCCCATGAATTATACGCTTTTTTTGAAGGAGTGGGCTGATTGCAATATTATGTAGTCTATTTTTTTAAACTAAGATCCCCATGACCCACTGACGTATTTCAAATATATAATGCAAAATGTAGTTGTTCTCATATGTGCTAATGATCCTACGAGCCTAGCTGGAGCTATGCCAGATATCTGAGAATTAAAAGCCACATTGGGTCATAATGGAGGGGCAGATCATGACCTGACAGGCTGTTTGATTGGACAGACCAGAAAGGGCATTAGAGATATTAATAGGAGAAGGGAGCCTATGGTGGGGTGGTCTGTGGTAAGAGTGCAGTGGGTAACTGTTCATTTGGGTATCAACCATGCAGTAGGACTCTGTAGTCATGTAGTAAGTAGTTATTTTGTTGTTTTCTGCTGCCTTGAAAATGTATGTATCTCACTCTCTGTTTGGAACCCTTCCTTTAGATCCTCAGCATGTGGGGTAGATGGATTTCCTCTTACTTAGTAGTATGGAAACGCATAAATACACTTTTTAAGTAAATTGCTGGAGTGCGTGTGTATTGGTTGACTACAGAGAATTGGGCCCCAAGGAATCATTAGAAGGTTTAGGCAGAGGCATGCCTAGAGGGGGATCATAGCAGTACATTTTGCAAGCAGGTACTGCCCCTGCTCTTCCTAGCCAATGTAGCTCTGTTTTGCTCTAGTGGCTGGGAATGGCTCCAAAGAGGGGGAGCAGGTGCTTGAAAAACTTAGTGCTGTGATCCCCTCTAAGTATGTCTCTGGGTTCAGGTAAATTACCTAATAACTAAACCAGATCATTTGCCTCCTTCTTCCTGTGGCCGGACATTAAGGCAGAGAGGCACAGATAGGCAGGGGGAGGTGGGTGCATTTAACAGCTTGCCAAGTGGGTGATGTTGCAAAGGGATGGGTTTCGGGCGCATATGTTTGGAAATGGTATAAATTGCAGTCTTCATTGGAAAAAAAGTAACTTTGATGCCTCAGAGGGCCAAAGGCATCATGGGCCTTTGGCCCTCTGGGGCATCAAAGTTACATTTTTTGCTTGCCCCAGTTTTATAGGAATGATCGAAATGGAGAAAAATAACAATACTGTACATGTCTATTCAGAAATGTTTCATAGAGTTCAATGAGACCATACTAACTAAGTGCCCAATCCTATCCAATTTTTCAGCACTGATCCAGCCCCAACGCAGCCCCAACGTAAGAGGACATTTGTTATTTCGAGGAAGCCTCTGTGCCTGACCCCTTTGGCACAGTTGCATCACCACTGGAAAGTTGGATAGGATTGGGGCCAAAGTGTGTATATAACTGGAGTCAAATAGCACAATCCTAGGCATGTTTACTCAGAAGTAAGTCCAATTTTGTTCAATGGAGCATTCTCCCAACTAAGTGTGCCTGGGGTCAGTCTATGTTACTAAACCCAACACTTGTTGTCCACTGCCTTGGCGTCCTTTCATGGCCTAGGAAAATTTAGAAGCAAATGCTTTCTAGCAGCATAGAGATGGCATATTCTAAGTGCAAAATCCTCACCTGTTGTTTTTGTTGTTACTGGATGGATGTGAGCCAATTGATAAGTAAGCTAGGAATGCTGCAACAAGCAGTTCTGGTGATACAAAAGCTATTTCCATAAAAGCTTTGAATAGACTCAAAGATAATTTATTATTGTGATGTTAACCCAGCAACAAGAAAGTAATTTCCAAAAGATAGATGGATCTGGAAGTAAGCAAATGAAAAGCGGAGTCCATATGTCCTTTGACTACACTATACTGATGAAACAATATTTTTTCTAATATAGCATATAAACTCAAATTTATGATTGCTATAGTTAATATTATTGCACTAACATTTATTTATAACTGTTCTTTCAGAGGTCTGATTTATATCTGCCTGCAAGAACATAAAGAAATGACTTCCACTGCAGAAAAAGGGAGGAACAACACTAGGCAATCGTTTTTGGAGTCCTGCTTATTGAGTTGGCATTTTTAAAGTTCAGATGGTTTTTTGCTTTGTTGTGCTGTCAGTTCATGTCCCTGGGTCCTGAACTGCTGTCAAATACCGACTTGCCTCAAAAACAGTACCACTCAGTCTTTATGTCTGTTGACTTATTGATTGTTTTCTCCAACAGAATAATTACAAATATAATCTGGACTGTCTGCTTTACAGGCCAGTTGTCTGGGCAGGCTTACTTTGCGTTAAAGAATTCCAGGGGGAGGCATTAGCTTGTTACTCGGTAGACTGCCAAGTTTTGAAACCAGCCTTTGAGTCTTGTAAAGTTTCAAGCAAATATCTTACAATTGGCAATGACCATGGGATCCTTTCCAAAAACCTTGAGTAGTACGGTATATACTCAGAAGCTGTGTGAGATGGCAGGCTATACTGGAAAAATGAAGCCTTGACAGTGCTGTAGAAGGCTGCAATCACACTTACTTGGAAGTAAGCCCCATTGACTCAAGTGGAACTTACTTCTGAGTAGACATGAATAGGATTGAGCTTGAAGACTGGTCTACTTAAAGGCTGGAGCAGTATCTTGAAACCAGTGAGACTTCAGCATGCAGCAGCAGCATTAAATATTATGGGAAGAAAATATTTTAGTTTTATACACTAAAACTATTGCTCCAGAGAAGCCAGCATGAAAGTCTTTTAGGTAGGGTTAACAGATACAAATTAGGACAGTTCCTATACCTTTAACCATTGAATAGAAGAGGGAATTTGGGCAGGTGTAGCTTGTTGACCGGAAGGTTGCCAGTTCGAGACCACCTGATGGAGTGAGCTCCGTTGCTTGCCCCAGCTCCTGCCAACCTAGCAGTTTAAAAGTGCGTAAAAATGCGAGTAGATAAATAGGTACCACTTCGGTGGGAAGGTAACGGCATTCCATGTGTTACGGCGTATAGTCATGCCGGCAACATGACCACAGAAGCTTGTCCTTGGACAAACGCCGGCTCTTCAGCTTAGAAACAGAGATGAGCACCACCCCCTACAATCGGTCATGACTAGACCATTCAGCCGTGGGGAAACCTTTACCTTTTTAGCTTTTTAAACCCTTCCATGATGAGCTGCACCTGCCCAAACTCCCTCTTCTATACAGTGGTTAAGGTATAGGCACTCTGTCCCAGTTTGTATCTGGTAACCCTACTTTTAGGGCACAATTCTAACCAATTTTCCAGGACTGAAAATTGTCCAGGCTGCGCAATGGGACATGTGCTGCATCCTGCAGTCATGGAGGGCTGCCATGAAACCCTCCTCAAAGTAATGGAATGTTTGTTCCCTTACCTGGAGCTGCATTGCCCTTAGCCTGGTGCTGGAATGTTGGTTAGGAGTGTGCCCTTAAATCAGCGACGAATGGAGGCCCGAGCGCTCCCATGGCTGGTGCTGAAACCGTGCCCCCAGGACGGTGCCCTGTCCCCGTGCATCGCTCCGACACACCTCCCTACGCCTGGAAATGCTCCGTTTCGGAGCGTAATGGAGGCGAGGGAGGGAGGGCGGGCCGAAAAGTGCACTGTTTCGCGCGTGGACTGCGCGCAATGGTGCCCCACCGCCTCACCACTGCCCGGCGCCCATGGCTCGCACCACCCCAGGCTACAGGTCAGATACGCGGCTGCCTTAAAGAAATAGTGCAAATTGTTCAGCAACATCTATCACCAAAACCCCTGATCATAGCAGAAAGGTTCAGATTTCACAAGAGGCACCAGCCTGAAGGTGAATCTGTTTCCTCATTTGCAGCAGAATTAAAAATAAAAGGCTTTCAGAACATTGTGACTTCAAGGAGGGCTATAAGGATGCATGAAGACAGACCTTTGTATCTGGATTGCACAGTGAGTGTATTCAAAAGAAGCTTTTAACTTCTTAATTAAAAGCCTTTACTTTCAACCATGCTGTAGAAATTGGAGTGGTGATAGAACATGGGTTGGAGGGGAGGCATTGAGAAAGAAAATTTCTAGACTTAAACTAAAGAGGGAGAAGATGGGAGCTTTTGTTGAGGGAATAAGAAAGCTACGGAAATAAGTAGCATAGTGATTGTTTACTGTTCCAAAAGACAGCCCGCCAAGCCTTGGTATGCCAAATTTTGTGCAACATTTGGAGACTCAAAATTGACACAAGGACGCAGGTAGCCTTTATACCCCATTTAAATCACAAAATCACTCTTGCAGCCTCCCAATATTACGAGATTTGGGGAGAAATGCTTTTGTACTGGCAGAGAAATACCCGAGGAAGAAACAGGCAGCCCAATCCTAACCCATGCTGGAATACAGAGACCAGTTGGCCTGCCCTATGTCCTGTGTGGGACTGGGGCTGGCTGCAGCACAATGCAGAGTAAGGGGAATTAATTCCCCTTACCCCATGTCATGCAGCAGCCTCACCAATAGGGCTACTCAGATCTGCTCCATCAAAATCACTAGCACAGATTTGAGCGGCCTGTGTAAGGCTAGCCAGGCCAAGGATGGGAGTTATGATCCAGCCTGAGTGCTGGAGGCTGGTCCACCCCTCTCACCTATGTCAGTCTATCCACAGGCCCACCCACCCCCTGTCTTTCCCCCTGCCCCAATCCACCTTCTCTCCATCCTCTCATTGCCTTCCCACCTCCCCATGCCAGCCTCCTTCAGCTGGCCTTGCCTGGGCATTGCAGGCCCAGGAAGCGTGAAATGGCACAAGGGCATAAGGGACTTACACATTGATCCAACGCTGCCCATTAAGTTAGCAAATGCTGATTTCCCCTCATGGATAGGAGCAGTATTAGTATCTCATGTGATGCCTGATTGTCAAAAAAGGCCAGTAGCAGTTGCCGCCAGATCTCTGTCAGCAGCAGAATATAACAATGCACAAACAGACAAGGAGGCCTTAAATCTAGTCCGGGGAGTGAAGAAATTCAGAACGCAATCCTAACCTGGATTTAGGCTGGGACAGTTAGGCCAACAAAATTTGGCCAGCACAAGGGCCACCACAAAGTATGTTTGGACCACTCTCGGAGTCAGAGAGGCCAGCACACAAATGTGCGCCATCCCTCCTGACTCCAAGAATGGTCCAAAAGCGCTTTACGGTGGCCCTTGTGTCGGCCAAACTTTGCTGGTCTACTGTGCCGGCCTAAATCCAGGTTAGGATTGCACCCTCAATCTAAATCTGTGTGGAAGAAAATTCACCTTCATTATTAACATCAGCCTCTAGTTTATATTCTGACTCCACAGTTTATATTCTGATGCCACTTGAATGCACCGCTGGACACTTTTCCTGGCAAGCCACAGTTATGATATAAAATACAAGACTATAGCACATGCAAATACGTCTTATGTTTACCTGTGGCAGCTGAGGATCAGTTTGAGATAGGAAAGGAATCTGGTAACTTTCTCAATCTGTTCTTTGAAGCTGTTCTAGCTTGATTGTGGCCCAACTATGCGTAGTAAGATTGAACAGTAAAAAAAGAGGGACCGGTATTGGCCCAGGTATGTGATGTCATTCTCAAGGGCTGATAATATATTGACGACTCTCACTGGACCCCTTTTTACAGTTGCCGAGGTGAGATTGTCATATGACAGAGCTGCGTACCATCACACCATCCACTCTAAAACGTTGGGAGAGCTTCACATGGGCCTAAAAATGAAGGCCTAAGCAAGAGGTTTTGTACAGTGCCTAGGACTTGAACAGTTTATTGGCTGTGCAGTTTCATGTGCCAGCAAACACAGCACTAGTTCATGGCTGCACTTCTACATTCATCCATGGGAATGGCCATCTACACCATGGTTATCTACACCATGGCGTTGCATATTGACTTTTCAAATCTATATTTGGGACAGATGTTCCTTATACTTGCAGATGCCCATTCAAAATGGCCTGAGGTTTCTTGCATGAAATCTACTAATACTTCCCAGAACTCCAATTAAATAGAGCTTGTTCGCAACGACAGATCCACCACCACCAGAGCAAGTCATCAGTGACAATGGCCAGAGATAATCTTCAGATTATCTCTGAAGAATGTAATGACTTCATGCACTGCAACAACATTTGGTCCATCACCTCCACATCATACTGTCTATTCATTAATGGCCTAGAAGATTTGTATAAAGCGTGTGCTGATGTCAATGTCAAGTGAAAACTGATCTTTACAACAAAAACTGGTGCACTTCTTACTGGCATATTGTAATACTGTGAATGTCATCGTCAGTCACCAGCAACATTGTTTGTGGGCAGAAGCTTACATTCACTTGTTAAAACCAGATTTGCACATGCATATCAACCATCAACAACATAGCTAAGCATCTATATAGGGATATGGAATGTGTCTTCTACCAGTGGGCCACAGTGTTGGGCTGTGATTACAGGAGACTAAACAAATGGCATCCTGCCATTGACCACAACCAAAGAAGTCCCTTGTCCTACAGTGTTTAAGTATCATATAATGCAATTTGGCATCATCACCAACTACAGACCTTCAGGGGTGACCCCAGCAGGGACTGCTGAAACAACATCCTCAAAATTCCATGATGCCATCTCTGGTGCCACAGATAGACACTGAATCCAGTATACTTTGCCAGGATGTTGACTCATCATGCAACCAGTTTCATCTGAGGTATCTGAGACATACAGTTGCACAGACTCTGATCTTCCATAGAAAAGTGTCTTGGAAAGGGGCTGATGCTATCCCAGAATAGAATTGCAAGCCAGCTTATTGAATTGATGTGTGAAATGCACCTTCTGTGATTGTTTACCATATAAATATTCCTTGGACTTGTTGGGGAGAAGAGGATCATTGTTATGTACGTTGCATGTACAGGGCAGCCCAACTCAGGGTGCAGCATCCTCCTCCCCCACCCCCCGCTGCCCTCTTGGACCCTATACAAACCACCACCAATGCCATTTGATTCACCTCACCTCAGGGTTGGGCAAGCAGTGCTATAAAAACCATGCTGATGAAAAGGCAAAGGCTGTACTGTAAGCAAGTCAAAAGGCAACATAAGCCCACAACAGCAGGCTGACTGTGCTTGAACATCAAGGAACGTACTGGATTATTGGAAGACTGCAATCCCATGAACGCTTTGCTGGGAACTGGCCTTGCTTCGGAGCAAACATATAGGGTGTGTGTATGTGTGTTTTACACGCCCAGGTGTGTCAGGTGTAACAGGGACCGTGTGTGTCCGTTAGGGTTCCCAGGACCGACAGGCTGTCGCCTCCCTCCTGTCTGTTTGGCCTGCGCCTCTCCTCACAGTGACGGGCTCCCTAAGTCCTCCCGTTGGCAGGGGGCGCTGCTTCTCCGCAGCGGGCTCCCAGAAGGGCCGCTTCTCGCTCGTCGTTCGGGCGGCCGCCGAGACTGAGTGGAACCCCGGTTCTCTCTCTCAGGCCGGGGCGGACGGGGGCGGGAGGCGGGCCTGGCCGGGCCCTGACCGAGCGAGCGACGGAGGTTGGTGGCAGCGGGCTGCGCGAGCCGCATGAGTGGATGGAGCCGGGCTCCGGGCTGCAGCGGCGGGGGCCTGGGCTCGGCGGGGGCCTGGGCTCGGCCGGGGGCTCCCCCGCGCTCTCGGGGCCTCAGGCCCGCCGCAGGAAGCAGCCGCCGCGCCCGGCCGACTTCAAGCTGCAGGTGATCATCATCGGCTCGCGGGGCGTCGGCAAGACCAGCCTCATGGAGCGCTTCACCGACGACACCTTCTGCGAGGCCTGCAAGTCCACCGTAGGTAAGCCGGGGCCGGCCAGGGCGGCGGGGAGGGGACGCTGTGGGGCCTCGGTCGAGCGGGGGGGGGGGAGGCGGCTCCCCTGTCCGGAGGGCCCCTTAGCCCGCCTCCCTCTCGCTCCTGCTTGCTGAGAAGCCCCCTCAGGAACATCCCAGGGCTCCGCAGTAACTTTGCAGCCGGTGTCTGCCTGCGGTGGGATCTCCGTTTCTATCCTCCGAAACTGGCTAATAAGCGCTTCTGGGCTGGGAAGTGCGAGGCTGTTGTGCATCGTTCGGGCGAGACCCCGCCTTTTGTCCCTCGGCGGCAGGGTGGGCAAAGCCAGTCCAGCCCTTCCTGCAGAAGAGTAGGAAAAGTATTCCGTTCCTGCATTGGACTGTAGTGTTCCTGTGGCTGTACCTCTGTATGCATTGAGGTTCCAGCTTATTGGGGATGGGCATCTTGGCGGCTTTGGTGAAACTTCTTCTCTTTGCTCCCCTTGCCTAGTGGCCTAATATCCAGTTTTTCGGGGTGGGGGCAGACAAGCAAGTTAACAGATATATCAGACTGCACATATAAGCTCTCTGTGGTATGGTGTGGCTGTTTAAGTCCTGTGAGAGTGCACCACTGCTTCTTGTGACATGGCAAGGAGAATTAGCCAGTTGATGGCTGCAAGGAGCCACTGCTTCTGAGCCCTTGCCTGTCCTGTACCTCTAGGAGAGCTCTTCTTGCAGAAAGCTCTGCCTGCTCATCTTACCTTCTCGCTTTGGTTGGAGTATAAGGGAAGCTTGGACCCAGTGGGGCCACTCAGAGCAGATGAGTCAAAGAAACCTGTTTGTCTCTCTCTGGACAATTTGAGCATACCAGACTCAGGCTCCACCCTACGCCTTCCAGAGAGGGAGCACAGATGTGGGAGTGAAAGGATGAGGCACTGGGGTTTTTTTGCTCAAGTAACCACCACTGCCTGATTGGATACCTCCACTCACCCTTTGGACAGCACAGTGGTGAGCATTGGGCCTAGCCCTCTTTGATGTGCTGGCCAAAGAGAGGGGGCATGGAAGTGGACAGAAGGTAGAACCTTGCTTCCTCTCTGAGCAATACCGTAGAGCCCAGCCCTCCTTACCTTGCTGTGTTGAGGGGGTGAGCGGTGGCTGCTGTGTTCCCTACATATGCTGTCCCCCAATTCTTACTGCTGTCATCCCAGAAGGAAAGGGCAGGTGAGAGACTGCATGCAGCAGCTTCTTGCAGTCACCTCTCACTTGTCTACTTTTGCAGTTGAGTAGGCAGCAGCTGCCCTACACCATCTGCTTTCTGGGTTGGGGGATGTTTCTGTAATCATAGAGCTAGAAAAGGGACCTACAAGATAATCAAGTCCAAACCCTGCCAATGCAGCAATCCGTAACTACAATATCATTGAAAGGTGGCTACCAGCCTCCAACAATGGAGAGTTCCCCACCTTCTGAGGCAGACTATTCTATTGCCAAACAGTTTGTATTGACAGGAAGTATTTCCTAATGTTTAATCAAAATCCATCTTGTTGTAATTTAAACCCATTTGGTTTGGCAGTACCCAAGAGTATCAAAAAACAAATCTGCTCCATTTTCCACAATGGTAATTCAGATTAGTTATCATGTTAACTGTCATGTTGCTGTTGCATTTGTTACATGTTGCACAGATCAGGGGGACCCAAGTACCCACAGAGGTGCTCCCCCCCCCCCAGCAGGAGGTCACTTCTAATGTGCCCTCCTGAGATGGTGGTATCTCAGTTCGTGCATGACAGGGCTGTCCTGTGATGTTGTTCCTTCAAATAGTCTCTGGGAATTATTAGTGGAGGATGGTCCATCTGTTCATCTCCTGAAGAAAGAAGGGCAACAGATCAAGGGAGCAATGGTGCAGTGGCTAAATAAGCACATGATGTAGACAGGAAAATTCCAGCTTATTTTCCTCTATTATCATTAATGATGATGAAGGTGCAGTCTGGGAAATTCTTAGGGTATCTATGATGAGTAATAATTTCTTATCTATTTTCTCCAGTTCCTCTTCCCCCTTACAGTCACTGGGACAAAAGATTCTACTGTTTCCTCAGCTGGTATTACAGGTTTTATTTCTGCCTAGAATCTGGCAAATTCCATGACTTAGGATAGTAGTTAGGAAAACTTTCCCGTCCTGGGAAATGACAACTACTCTATTTTTCCATGTGCTGAGGGTAAATATAAGGAAGCATAGCCTCTTCCCCACCTCCAAGTTACTGTTGGTGGTAAGAAAGCATATAAACATTTACATGTTTATAAAACATAAATTAACGTTTATAGTAATAGCAGAGTATCAGGTATTTTCTCAGTAGTATCTATTTATTTGCAGGATATAGTGTAAATAATTCTTCAACTAGTGCAATTTCTTACTGGGTGCATTCCATGCAGTTACTTTTTCACAGGAAACATACAGTCTTTTGATTTCTTTATATGCAGTTTGTATCTGCATATAGAGTTTGTATGGTTGTATCTATAGTCAGAGGAGTATGTCTCTATAGGGAGTTTGTATCTACAGTCGTGTTTTAAGTCAATGAAAAGTTCTAAGTTTGGTGGAGATGTTGGCTGGATTATATGTTTTCACCCCAGCTACGGAAGAGTCAATTTGTTTGACCTTAAACAACCTCTCCATCATCAAAAATATGTCAGATGAGTCTGCAATATCTACAAAAATATGTCTACAATATCCCACTGACAACAACTGAACTATTGCAGATATGTTTGCAACCCTCTTCTGTGCATAGATCTTTTCCTTCATATTTGAGCTTGTATCTATATATATAAAAACGGACGTGGGTATGTATGTATGCGTGTATGTATGTTCTGAATAGGCTTCCCCACACCTTGACCGAGTGCCACGAAACTTGGCACACACGTACCTTGCGGCCTGGAAAGAAACACTGCGGGGGTCAGACCCCCCCCAGCACCCCCGGGGGTGGGGGTACGTGGGGGTCTTCGCGTGAACATCGTCGGAAACGTCCGAAATCGGCGTCAAATCCACAGTTTTCGGGGGCGCCGAGATGAGTGGCGACCCTCCCGATGCTGTTGGAGTCCGGGTTCAGCCCCCCCCCCCGACAGGGGCAAAAAGGGATGCGAGACACAGCGTCCACCATGCCCTGCTGGAACGCCTGGACCGATTGGCATGAAACGCGGCATGCGGAAGCCTAGCAGCCTGGCCACAAACACTGCGGGGGCAGCCCCCCTAGGGCCCGCAGGGGTGGGGGTACGTGGGGGTTCCCGCATGAAAATGGTCGAAAATGGCCAAAATCTGTGTCAAATCCATAGTTTCCGGGGTCGCCGGGATGAGTGGCGACGCTCCCGACGCTGTGCAAGTTCAGGTTCACCCCCCCTCGGCGTGGGGGGCAGGAAGGGGTGCGAGACACAACATCCGCCATGCCCTGCTAGAACGCCTGGACCGAGCGTCACAAAACTCGGCACGCATACACCGTGTGGCCTGGCCACAAACACTGCGGGGGTTAGCCCCCCCTAGCACCCCCGGGGGTGGGGGTGTGCGGGGGGGCCCAAGTGAAAATGGTCGAAAACGGCCAAAATTGGCGTAGAATCCATAGTTTCCGAGGTTGCCGGAGCGAACGCCGATGCTCCTGACACCGTCAGAGTCCGGGTTCACCCCCCTCGGCATGGGGTGCGGGAAGGGGTGCAAGACACAATATCTGCCATGCCCTGCTGGGACGCCTGGACTGATGTGCTCCAGACTCGCCATGCGCGTGCCTTCCAGCCTGGCAACAGACACTCTGGGGGTCAGGCCTCCCTACTGTCCCGGGGGGGGCCAGGGCCCCCGCGTGGAAATGGCCGAAAATGGACAAAATCGTCCTCGGTTCTGTCGTTTCTGGGCTCACTGAGGCGAACAGCGACGCTGTGGGAGGTCGGGTCCGCACCCCCCAATATGGGGGACGGGAAGGGGTGCAATACGAGATGTCCACCATGCCCCACTGTGACTCCTGGAGCAATTGGCACCAGACCCGGCATGCCTATGCCTTGTGGCCTGGCGACAAACACTATGGGGGTCAGGCCCCCCCCAGTGCCCCCGGGGCTGGGGGTGCACAGGGGGCCCCAGGTGAAAATGGTCGAAAACACCCAAAATTCAGAGATGGGTCAGGGATGGGTCAGGGATGGGAGATATAAACACCCGGGCAACGCCGGGTAACAAAAAGCTAGTCTTCTATACAAAATGCACCTTTAAGGAATGTGTGACAGTCAAAATACTTCTATATGCCCTGGAAGTTATTCAAGTAATGTTGAGATTGTTTTTAATAAAATGAACATTTTACATTCTAGAGCAGTGGTTCCCAACTTCTCCTCCGAAGTCGGGAACCACTTAAATCTATGTGGAGGAGGAGCTGGCACTGCCTTAGGAAAGGCTAAAAAAAATCCTTCCATTCTCAGTGGCGTGATTCTAAGGGTTGTGTTGCTATCGTTGCCCCACCCTTTAAGGGGATAGGGACAAGTGCTTCTATGGCTGGTGGGTCACGACCTATGACCCTATGAGCTTGTATGGCTGGTGGGTTTCTGTTCTAGAAAAATGCTATGGTGATTCTTTCCTTAGAATAGTGGTTTATAAGCTTCCAATCTTCAAGGAATCCCTTCTGTAGCAACCTGTCTGCTATAGAACCCTGTCCATTGCTGGGATTCTAGTGGGTTTTCCAGGCAAGCACATAGTTCATGCCATGCACCGGCTAGGTCTTTTGGGTCTCTCCATCATTATAAGTAAGAGTGTGCCCCAGAACATACCCAGTGCATGGCAGTATGCTACTGCAGTTGTCTTTAAGAAACACCCTGCATATATTTTCCCCCTTTTTACGTATTATGTAACTTTTAACCAGATCATATTTTAAATGTTAATATTTAGAGTTGGGATATGAAGACTTTGAAGTTTCTTGGTTGTTGAGAAAGGTTATAGCATTTTATAAAATGGTAAGAATTGTTTGTGGCTGTAAAATATAAGCCACAACTGGATATGTGGGGGCAAAAGTGAAGAACTGCAGCTATAGAAAGTAATATCTTGGCTTTTAAGATGTTTGGTGCACTCAATAGTCTTTTGCCATGACACTTAAGCTAAATCAAAGATTCAGAGTTAATTGGCCTACACTGCTGCAGTCTTATAGCAATTAAATGCATGTAAATCTCCTTGAGATCAATGAGGCTTATGTGCACATTTTCAGGCTTGCGCAGTGCCCTGAGTTATGAAACAATTTCTAGAGCATAACAGATTGCAGTCCTATGTACATTTACCTGAGAGTAAAATCACTAAACACATTGGGACTTAGAAGTAACATGCCTTAACCACTGGTTATCTTTTATGATGCATGAATTTCAGTAGGTGAAAACTGAATTTTAAATTCAGTTACTAACTCCTGAACTTCCTAAAAAATAAAATGCCAGCATGCAAGGGGTGGATAGGTTTCAGCTGTTTAATACTGTTTCATACATATTGCATTACTGATTGGACCTTAAATCTTACATATTAGCTATGACCTTCTGATTTTAAAATGTCCCCTGTGGTGGTTCTTGCTGATTAAGCTGTCAACCTTCCTAGGAAGGAAGATTCTCTCTTTTTTATTATAGGATAATTGTTATAATTTAAAGGAAATGTAAGAGCATGTTTTAATTCCAATTACATTGTAATTTTAAATAACTTCGTTATAATGGTAACTTACTAGTCATGTGTGTGCTAATTTTAGAAACTGGAATCAAGAATTGCAGAAGTGATTGGTCATCACAGAACAGGACCTGGGACTTCTCGTTTTGATTTTTATTTAAGATTACCTTTTTAGCCTCTCTATAATTATTTTAAAAGATACAAAAAGAAATCTATGATAGAGCAAACTAATCTTTTTGCTTTTTGTGTAGGATTTGGCTCTTAGTAATGTAGTTTGCAGTTGTGCCACATTGTTAAATCAGTCCTAGCAGTTTCTGCAATGAAGAAAAAGAAAGGAACATAACATAAAGCAGGAGCTACAACTACTATTAAAAAATTTTTATATTGCTTTTCCAAAACATGCAACATGGCTTATGGGAAATTAAATTTTAACAGGATAAAATAAAAAAAGAAAAACAATGTCAGCTTAACTAAAGCAAAAAACTTGTTACGTATAATTCATGCTGGGAAAGATTGAAGGCAAAAGGAGAAGGGGGCGACAGAGGATGAGATGGTTAGATAGTGTCACCGAAGCAATGAATATGAAATTGGGCGAACTCAGGAAGCTAGTGGAGGACAGGGAGGCCTGGCGTGCTGTGGTCCAAGGGGTCGCGAAGAGTCGAACACGACTTAGCGACTGAACAACAACATAATTCATTCATTCAACACAAAGTTCACAAAGCGGTTTACAGGCAATTAGTAATAATAAAGTTAAATGGCTCCCTGTTCCAAAGGGCTCACAACCTAAAAATATGCAAAACACCACCAGCAACAGCCACAAGAAAAGACACTGTGCAGGGGTGAAGAGGGGCAATTACTTTCCCCCTGCTAAATATAAGAGGAACACCACGTGAAAAGTGCCTCTTGCCCAGTTAGCAGGGGTAATCTGAAACCAGATGTCTTACAGCTCTTATGAAAAACAGGTAGACTCTCTTAACTTCCACAGTTGAAGCATTTTATAGACTTGGGGTCACAGTAGTAATGGCCTATGATTTACTTGTTAAATTTGTGTAAAAATTCTCCCTCTCTGAAGTTCAGAGTGAGGTTGGTTAGCCTGAGAGACAGTGGCCTTGCCTGAGACTGCATAGTGCCCTTCATAGCTGGAAGATTTTTTAAAATCTGTTTTCTTATGTCAGACCAAAAATCAAGACAGCTCTTTGCAATTATTCCTCATCAGAATTTAATTTCAGAAGTTAGGTTGCCACACATGATGGTGAAATTTGAGAATCTATGATGGATTAAATATACAGTTGTTCAGAATAAGTAGACAGCTAACAATTTGATGTTTAAAGATGCCTTGCTTATGTGTATTTGCACTATGGGAAGGACTAAACTGCTTTTTATGCAGAATCATCTGTTAGAGCTTGTAATAAAATGGTATATGAGCTAATAGGTGGAGCTAAGTGTAGTAAATGAATGTTCATTTGGTAATGGGAGTGGAATTCAACTCAAGCTGTAAACAGCTGAAATGGTATCAGTAGCAAAACAAGTAAGTTAAGACCTTGTGATAGCTTGGAACATCACTGAGTGTTGTCTCTAGACAGTGAAAATCAATTTAAAGGCTGTGTTTTATTTGAAGCCTTTCAGTTGCATAGAAAATTGAAGAAAGGAGGTTACAGATTTCCTTGTATTGCCTACAGAAAGTAGTTAAGTATCTCATTACACTATGATATGTTTATGATGGATTTCATCCTAGTTTGTTCAAAAAGCATTCAGCTTTGAACTCTATGATAACAGAGGATTTTCATCTGTTGTTTACTCCTGTTTCTTGATGGCACTTCTGGCCCTCAGCAGGCCCTATTTGGCCCCCTGTATGAAATGAGTTTGATACCCCTGATTTATATAATAGTGTTGTATAATTTTTGATAATTTTAAATACAGTACGTTTCAATTTTCAGTTCTTTATTTTAGAATTTAAATATTACTCATATGATCACAGAAAGTTAGATTTGGAAACAAACTTAGAGGTGATCTAGTCCAACCCCCTACTCAGTGCAATTGCTACAGCATCTCTCTGTACCTCCAACCAGAGAAATCCAAGGAAGGCTCATGTTTGGACAGCTCTTACTGTAAGGAAATCATGCCTAGCCTACATCTACTTCCTTGCATTGTCATCCCATTGGTTTCTGGATCTGCCCTCAGGAGCCTCAAGATTTGTTCCTCTCTTGTGTGATAACTCTTCAGACATTTGAAAGTGGCTATTGTATCTCCGCATAGTTTTTCCTTTTCCCAAGAGAAAATCAAGCTCTTTTAACCATTCCTCATAGAATGTTGTTTCCAATGCCATTATTCAAAGTTCCCACATTTTTTTGAATGTTAAATGGGATTCACACTGCTAACCGTATTGCCCAGTATTAGATAACAGTTCCACTCACCCAATCAATCAATCAATCAATCAATCAATCAATCAATATACTGTTTTTCAATCAAAGTTCACAAAACAGTTTACATGCAAAAAATAATTTTAAAGTTAAATGGCTCCCTGTCCCAAAAGTGCTCACAATCTAAAAAATCTAAAAATAAAAATGCAGAACACCACCAGCAACAGCCACAAGAAAAGACACTGTGCTGGGGTAAAAAGGGACAGTTACTCTCCCCTTTCTCAGTGTAAGAGGAACACCACTTGAAAAAGAGCCTCTTGCCCAGTTAGCATGATAGTTGCATGCTTTCCAGTCTTTTGACCAATTTAGTAAATGTTTGCTAATTGGGCAATCAATGTCTATATTTGCTACATTGTAAAAGATTCCAAACATGGGCTGACCAATTGCTAGTAGAACAATCTAGTACAGTGATGGCGAACCTATGACATGCGTGTCAAAGGTGACACACCACAATGTTTGGGTTGACTTATTGTTCAGAATAGGTAGACAGCTAACAATGTGATGTGACACACCAGCATTCACCAGTGCATGACAAAAACTGAGTTTATTTTACTCATCTTTCATTTCTGTAATTATTTGATGTTTCTTTATATAATACATAGCACCACACATAATTAAACTGTATGTTTTATTTAAATAAATGAATATAAAGAATTGTTTGTCTTTTGTTTGGAAGGGGGGGTTGACACACCAGCAGAGTCAAGTTAAGCATTTTCCTAAGTTTTGACACACCAAGCTCAAAAGGTTCGCCATCATTCTAGTAGAACTGCTAGTAGAACTTCCAGGCATGACCAGTTATTGCTATGAGGTGATTCATATGAGAAAGAACAGTTGTGTGAATTATACCTAAGTATCTACTGCCAGGTTTACCAGAATCCAGCTGTTGCTCTACAGATATATTTTATTAGTTAAATTAGTTTGAATACTTAATCTAAATACATCCTGTTAAGAGTTCTGATATTCATCCACCCATTATGTATGGTTTTAAGCTGCTTAATGGAAAGCACTTTCTAGTATTTAGCCTAAGTATAATTCTCATGGCAATACACAGTTATGACAGATTAAATACACAGTAAGCTTATTTTTCAAATGGCGTAAATTGAAAAAAGAAGCCAGCCATAAAAGTATAATTTTATACAAGGTTATTTTAAGACAATGCTAAATTTAAAGAACAAGTGGAGAAAGCACTTTTATATCCTTGGAATTCCATAAGCAGAAGGTGTCATTCTTTTGCTGAACTAAGATAAGCAGATGCTTGAAAAATAATCTGTACTGAAACATTCTAAACTACATTCATAGCTCTTGCCCATAGAAGACGTTAGTGAAATAACCTGTCAGAGCAAAGCAGAAGAGGCACTATAATGCAGTGATTGAGCATAAGTTTTCAGGTTCAGGCCCTGGCATCATCAGTTGAAAGTATATTAGATAGTTGCTCTACCATACTTTCAAAGTGGATAATGTGAGCTAGGTTGACTACTTGTGACTCCACTACGTACACAGGTATGTGTCAGTTAATGACAGGAGATACATTCTGAGGTACACAATGTGAGGTGGTTTCATCATTGTGTGAACGTTCTTAGTGCACAGTTGCCATCTAGTGGGTTGGTATGGTATAGTCTGTTGCCCCTAGACTACAAACTTTTACAAAACACCATTATAATCTTATGGGACCACTGTCATATATGCAGTCCATCGATGGCCAGAACATTGTTATGAGGCACACATAGATATTTTCTTATTTCTTCAATCTTGCTCGTATAGATACTGCTTGTGAAATACAAAATCATTTTATCCAGCTTTGCAAGTGGTGAGATTCCCACCTCCTGATTCAGACCCACACATTTACCTTTCCAGAAAAGCAACAGCTAATGGGGACAGTTGCCGTTAGCATTGTGCTGTTTTGCTGCAATGCTAGCACTAGTAATCCTTGTTTGGAAGTGTAGATTTTTCCTTTTCTGTTTTCCAGATGCACTGCTAGAGACTTTAAGTCTGGGAGGGCAAAGCAACTTGGCCCATTGGCAGCATCCATAGCATCACTTTGACAGAGCGAGGGGGTCAGTCCATCCAGCTGAAGGCCCAATCCTGTCCAACTTTCCAGTGCCATTGCAGCCACAATGCAACCCCAAGGTAAGGGAACAAACATTCCCTCAACTTAAGGAGGCCTACCAGACTTCCCCTCCACTACAGGATGCAGTGCATGCCCTGTTAGCATGGCTGCATCGGTGCTGGAAAACTGGATAGGATATGGTCTTGAGCATGGAGACCATACACTGGAGAAGCCATGACGTCATATTCTTGAAGCCATGGACGGAACGGACGGAACAATATGGCTGACTCAGATCATCGCCGCGAAGGAGGAGGATTGCCGCGAATTCTCGAATAAAAATCTCCCTGCACGCGTGTAAAAGTTAATCTCAACCTCTTTAAGCATGCCTGCGTGTTCTGCATACGGGTGTGCGAATCGCTGAACGAAAAATGGGACTTAATTTCCACGGAAAGATTCATGTATTCACATTACATTGGTTCAATAAAACTACCGTTCAGTGAGTACTGAACATTAACAGAATTTGTTTTTTTTTCTTTGGGGGGGGGTGAGTGTTGAAGTTAAAAAAAATACTCTAGAAGTAAAATACTCTAGAAGTAAAAAAGAATTACTCTCATATTGACAACTACTTGTGTCATGAAGAGATTTTAATGTAATTTTCCTACTGTAATACTTATGAAATTCTGAACATTAACAGATTTTTTTAAATGGGGCATGGCCGTTTTATTTTTGGTTGTGTAGATTTCAAAAAATAAGTCTGTGAAAACAGTGCAATCCGAGTTTAAATAGACAGCAAGTAGCATTTCGTCCGGTGTGTTCAGTAATATAATTATGCGGAATTAAACCTTGTAAGTGCATATTAAATCATAATAAGGTTACCAATAATGTTTCTACACGATCACACGTTTTTATTTTCGTGCGTTTTTACTTCAGGTGTAAACTATTAAATCCTAACCAGTACGCGCAAAGCAATTTGAAATGCTTGGAATCAGCATTGTTTTGAGTGTAAAAACATGGCTGCTAAGCCCGCCCCCTGGCTTCAATTCATGCCTATTAATTCTTAAGGCAGGGCCAGGGGTTGGTCTTGAGTTACACATTTCCAAATGGAACACTGCAATACAGAGCTTGTTCTGGAGACAAAAAACCCCTCTGAAGGGAGCTGGTCTGCTATGCAATCATCAAAGGCCTTTTTTCTGGAAGTTGCATGTGTGACTATTTCTCCTATATCAGTTCTTCCAAAGTGGTGGAATCACCCTGGGAATCTCGGACCAATGCCTCTTTAAGGGGCAGGGAGAGGGGGAAGGCAGAAATGTGATCCCCAGGATCGCACTGCTGCCCTGGGCAAAGGGGTTTATTTTATACTTACCCCTCACAGCGCTAACCTCCAGATGTGTGTGGTGAGCCCTGGGGACACCTCTGCAGGGCTTCCCAAGCCACACAATGTTTTAAAAATGCAGTTACTACCCACTTCTGGGTTGCAATTGTGGTACCAGAAGTAGTTCACGATCAATTGTGAACACATTGCAAGGCTTGGGGAGCCCTACGGGGGTGTCCCCAGTACTCCCCATACACCCCAGAGGCCAGCGATGCAAAGTGTAAGTGTAAAATAAGCCCCTTCGCCCAGGACAGCAGTGTGATCCTGGGATTCGTGTTGCTGCCCCTGCCCTGCCCTGCCCCTGCCCCTGCCACTATTTACAAGGTTCCCAACTCCCTCGTAGAAGTTTGGGAACCACTGTCTTATATACAAGGGAAAAGGGAAGAAATGGCTTTGTGTGCTGCTTCCCAAACACATCCACAGGTTTGTCTTCCTTCTTTCCTGAAGGCAGTTCTTCCTAGCACTGGGCCTGATTTGGTTTGCATGATTTTGTTTAATAATCCAATGCTTGGTTATTCTTCTGCAAAATACTTCTGTAATAGTTAGGATTGAACAAGCAACTTCTGATACCACTTTGGGCATTTGCTGCAGCATAGCAAAGGCAGGATGTAAATCTTTTAAATAAATAAATACCATTATAGCCAGGGCAGTAATGGCATCTAAATGATTTAGCAACAGGTACTCACTTTTGATTGGCACTTGTGTCAGGGCCCGCCCACTGGAAGTGAGGTCATAGCCGGAACCCAGGAACCGCCCCCAGAAACCGCTGCGCCTCCTTGGTAGGCCGCACAGCGGCCCGGGAGAAGGCCCAGGAGTCCCAGGCCTTCCCCGGGGCTGCTGTGCGGGCTACCGATTTCCCCCCCCAGGAACCACTGCGCCTCCTCAGGAGGGAGCCCCAGGCAGCCTACCTGCTCATGCTGCTGCTGCCCTCGGTCTCCCTCGCTCTGCTGCCTGCCTGCTGGCTCTGAGAACGTGCAGGCAACTCAAATGTGCAGGCAATTCAATGTTGCAGGGGGCGGAGCGGAGCGCCGACCGAGTTGACGAGTGGGCGGGCGAATGGGCGGGGCCAGCCCTAATCCTAGGAACAGGTACTTGCGTACCCCCGCATACCTGCTACATGACATGTCTGAGCCAGGGTCAGCCCAGCTTTGAGGTGAATTGTAGTAGCCATTTTGAACAAGAGAGGTGGCAAGCTACCAAGGGGTGCCACATCTGCTCGTTGCCTACCCAGCTACTTCACCCTACACTCTGATCTGTTCTCACTCTCTGAGAGCTAGCGAGGAGGATTGAGGAAATGAAAGTCCACCTCTTCCTCCATCAGTGCCATTGCCACAAGCAGTCCTAGCAGCAGTGATGGGGGGCAGGAATCTGCAGGACATGGCAGTGAAGCTGTTTTGATTCCTCCTCTTCCATGAGTAACTGAAAAGGGATAGCATCACCTCCCTCTTTTTGCCCGCCCAACTACAGCCAGGCAGGAAAGGAGAAGGCACAGCCAGAATACCCTCCAACCTCTTATTTGTGAAACTAGAAAGGGTGAGGTGTATTGTGGAGGGAGCAACATATCCATGCTGTTTCAGGTACTAGGTCTTCTTGAGCTTTGAACCTTTGAACAGCTAAGCACCAAACAATTGCAACACTGATTTTGAAACTCCCTTTGTTCTATATATTGGGTGGGGAATATCTGTGTGCTGCTTTTCAAGGAGCACAAGCCTTCAGTTCCCTGAACGAATGGCAAGGTTGTCTGGGCCCTGGCCAATATCTTTGTAAAAATGTGATTGAAAATTATGGACTAGGAACAACAAAATGTTTTGTCTCTTGCCTGATATGCTATAGAAGGTATTGTTTGTGTGCAAGATATATTCTTACGTTGTCAACTGATTCTTTATTCTCTGTCAAGAATCATTCTATTCTTGAATGATTATTGTGTGACAAGAATGTAAGACTAGTATTGCTTGCAAAACTGCAGATGGGCGAGTTTATCTTGTCCATTTGTATTGCAACTTCAAAATCAGTTTTTTCTTAGTGTTAACATTTTAATATTCCATAGTACTTTTTCAGTACTCAAAAATGTTTATTATGTATAATAGAAGCATGTGCTTTTATGAGGTTATGGTCCATGAAATTTGTTATAGCAGCTGCATCTTAGGATGTTTACAGAGCAAATAAATGTACTGATAGCAAAATTATGACACATTGAGCTTGATGAAAGTAGATCTGATAGGACCCTTTAATAAATCTTCTGATACTTTTTTGCAAAATCTGAAAAGGCAGCAGGTTACATGTTTGCATAAATCTATAAAAAAGACTTTATGCTTGTTAAAAACATTTCTAGTTACAGAATGCTAGACAAGCTTCTATATATAATTGTAAAAAATGCTTTGCTTCCCCTTTGCCCCTTTAAGGTGGCCCAGGGTGATACAAATCCTCCTGTTCATTGTTCATACGTGACAGGTACAAAATCAAATTAATCATACTTGTATTGCTTTTGCTGCTTATTCCTCTTTTGTTTACTGTATTTTATTTATAGGTGTTGATTTTAAAATCAAAACAGTAGAGCTAAGAGGAAAGAAAATTAGATTACAAATCTGGTAAGTAAAAAATATGCAACCAGCAGAATGTTTTGTTTTGTTTTGTTTTCTAGCATGGTTTCAGTATGCTTATCTAATATGATTAACTGTTGTAAGCTGATTTAGCTCTTACCCTACCTTCTGCTGCTTTTCCTTTCCCTCACACAGCTTTAGAAATAAGTGACAAATCTATAAGGAGGTAATAGTGACCAATGAAGTGACTTTCCTTATTATATACATTGTAATGACTTCCAATCCCTTCCACAGCAGAACCAAGAAATTGCTTTCTTATAAGCTGGATTGCCTTTGGTCTTCTTGGTATGGAAAAAAATGATATAGTGGGATAGTTGGGAAATTCTGATAGGCCAATCTGACTCCAGGCCCATTTCTTACCAATCGTTCTAGACTCCTAAGTGCTGCTTAGATGAACAAATCTCATAAGAATAGCCCAGCTGGATCAGGCTATCTAGTTCAGCTTCTATATCATTGTGGCCCTCCAGATATATCAGGGAGCACTCAAGACAACATGATACCTGTATCTTGTTGCCAGTCTTCTGCAACTCTCGACTTACTGCTTTCCTTTATAGCAAATTGTTTGTTTGTTTTGACATGTCACATTATAATCCATTCATAAAACAAGTGCATAAATGAAAAGGGCTGGAGAAGTCTCATTGGGCTGCCTGGAAGCTTAAAAACTGGGTGCCTGCACCAAATACTGGTACCTGTAAAAAAAAAATGAAATTTTGTTTTATGTGTTTTTAGTGGCACTCAGAAGTAATATCTGTATGAAAATAAAATTGAATATTGCTTTAGGGACCAAGAGCTGAGAAACAACACTTATTCAGAATTGGTTTCTTGCTAGTTAGTCATGCCATAACAGTATATATTATACCATAAAAGTATACACAGTAGTGTAATACAAATTGCTCTTGTGAAAGAATAACAGCTACGTTAATAGAATAATCCTTTAAGATAGCTAATGGCTTTACCTCAGTTTGCTGTCTATGCTTCATGCATAATTGGCATTAGCGCTAACTGCTAGATATGCTAACATGCTGTAGTAGAAAAGCATCAGTGGTTGATTGACTCCACTGGAATATTCTGATGATTAACCTTTGCATAGATGTAGTGAATTCAGTTTACTAACTCCTCTTGGCAGGTCACCATCAACTTTGTTTGTCGCACCATGTGTTTGTCTTGCTTCCATCTGAGTTATTTGCTGTTGCATCTTTCGTATCACCCGTTACCTAATACTTGAAAGTTACTGGCATGACTTCATTCCTCATCTGTGTCCCCATCTGGAATCCTATGGCCACATGGTTGGTACTTGAGCCAGCATGATGTTTAGCCAGGGCCTACTGAAGCTGATATGAGGTAATGTAGATTTTTAATGTGCCAATGTCTTTAAGTGTAAATTAACTGTTGTAATCTGTTTTAAAACATCTTTATATTGCCAAAAACATGTGCAATTCTTCCTCAGTTAAGTCACCCCATTGATTTCAGTGAGCATTCAACCAAGTATACAATAGCAGCCCAGTGGTCATTATGTTTCTTATTGTCCATAAATATGTAATATCTTTGCAGAACTGTATAATTTTCAGCAGAATGTTCATCTGTGGTCCTCACTCAACTAGACGTCTTTATAAAAGTAAAGTAGCATTCCATTAAGAATGGAAGTAAATTGTTACATGTTAAGGATACAATAAGATGCAAACATCTTATTAAAGATGCTGTCCCATTCATTTTAATGGAGGAAGCAGATTGACATGCAGAGAAGAACGTACACCTTCGTTCATGGGTTGGAAAGAATGGGGCAGTTCTTGCGGACAGAGGGCTCCATGAATGCATCAAAATTTAACCATCCCTGCTAAGTATATTTTTTATAAGTGGAGAGGCATGTCGGTAAAAGGTTTTTCTTTGCCAATGAATGTCTCAGTGGTCCTTTTAAAAACTATTTTCAACTATTGTTGAAAATTAAGGTGTAGAATTCACCCAAACTTAATCTGTATGTTTGGTTAATCACAAACCTAACTTAAAAATTGCATCTTCCCCCCCACAGTCCTAATTTTTCTCTCTCCATTATTCATGGCAGTTGATATAAGAAAATGTCACATGTAAAATAATCCTAAATCTTGTGTTTAAAGCATGGTGTTTCTTTTTCTCCTTTTTTCCCCCCCTGTTGCAGTGTGCGTTTGTCACAAAATATTGATCCCTTGAAGTTCTAGATTTCTCAAGTGTTTGCATTTGCATTCTGAGCATGCCTACATACTTAAGCCTCCTATAAGTTGTTTGTTCTTAGATGTTCACTTTCCATTTAACTCCATCAGAATGTACAGTATTTAGAAGTTATATGTTCTCTGCTAAAGCATTGTATCAGAAGGAACTGATCTTTCTTTTGGAATGAGTGTTGTGTGTGCATTTCCCATTTTGACAACCTGTATGCATGTGTTCCACTCTCATTTGAAGTGCTTGAGTGGTAGTGAATCTTTTAAATTTTTCTTTTTTCAATTTGTCTAATAATGTTAGTGATTAGAAAGGAGAAGAGGGCATTTTTCAAATCCAGAATACTACAATGAGCCTAGAAAAAGTACTAATCTGTTTTAAAAATAAAATAAAATGATTATTCCTCATCCAGTAATATTTTCATGCAGCTACTTTGCTGCATACTTTAGAAAGAGTGTATGGTAGGAATATATAAACTATGTATCCAGAATTCTCTAACATGTATGACCTTTATGGCTATGTCAGATGCATGCTTACGTGGGAGAAAGCCCCAATGACTACATAGGGAGTCATGCCCAGTCCTTAGCTGCTTGTCTGCCCAAGTGAGCAGCGGTAGCCTGGCAGCTGTGGGAGGCTCTGCAGGAGAAGAGGACACTTATACTGTGGGTAACACAGTAAGGGCAGGGGCGGACGAGTGGTCTACATGCCTGTGCGCTGGCCTCCCTGTAGGACCATGCAGCCCTACATGGAGGTCAGGACAGGCAGCAGACGTCGCCACCGGTCCCACCCACCCTGCTCCGCCCGAAAAGGATCGACATTGGCGGACAATGCCGCTTCCAGGCAGCACAGGGCCGGGGTTGGGTTGTTGTTCATCCAGCGCTGGCAATTAATGGATTACTGCCGGCACTGGAGGTGCCTTATAACACCTTTCGCAACATTAGCCTGGGCGGTACAAACATATCGCCTGCAGTAAGGCGCACAGGATTGGGCCCTTAGTAAACTTGTATAGGTTTGCACTGTAAACCATTGTACAGAAGTCTCATTAAAAGTATCCTTTTCGTTTACAGACCTTTAAACCCTAAATTATTGATTCAGTACTTTTTTGTAGCCAACTTAAAAAAACAGTATTGAATTTCTGAGCAAAACAATAAATAGTAATTTTGTCTAGTAATAACGTGCCAACATTGTTCATCCAGATTGAATCGAACTTTGTGAGTGCTTTGCAAGAAATGTGTGTGTGTGTGTGTGTGTGCGCGCGCGCGCGCACTCTTTCAGTTGTTTTTAAAAGATTGTTGCAAAAGAGTGGGAAAGTGTTCACTTGGCTAGATTGATCAGTGCTATCACCGGAGGAAACATTGCCCTCTCTCTTAATGGGACTTATTTGCCCTTCGTTATGTCTTCACTTAGCCAAATCTGGCTGTATCATACCTACTACATAATCCCTTATTAGTTAAGATCTCTTGAGGGAATAGGCATACAGAGTAATTAGCATTCTGCAGCAGAAAGGAGAAACTGACTGGGATCAACTTTCAGAAGAAGTAGGCTTAACTCATCTTTTGGGGGTTGCCCTTCCCTCTCCCCCTGGAAGTACTTACTTCAAGGCAAAAAACAAACTGAGGAAATATTTAGCTTTGCTGTGAAAAATTTGTAGCTTGGCTGATGAGCAAGATAGCAATGCATTGTTGCATGAAGTTTCCCAAGGAACTTGATTTCATTTGAAGGCCTTGGCTCTCAATTCTAACGTTTGGCAGTTGGGTGGTCATGTCTGACAGTGCAAAAAAAAAAAAAAGTATCTGTATACAGGACCATCTCGAATTTGCTGTGAATTCATAGAATAGCTGTAGGATTTTACAAAACAGCAGGCTGCTAGAATGAGAGCTGATTAGAGCATAGTGGAAGACGTGGTAATACAGGTTGAATATCCTTTATCCGGACTGCTTGAGACGGAAAGGTGTCTGGATTTAAGAATAATTGCATAAATGTAATGAGAAATGTTTACTCTTGCTCTTTTCACTATTACTCATTTAGGTCTGCTAGCCTCTTTGACATTTTTCAACAATGGCACACACCACAGAGCAGAGAATACAACTTACAGCCTGTATGTGGAAATGAGCATAAGACTTCTAGGGTTCACACTACAGAAAGTTAAAATAAAAGTTTTGGACAAAAATGTCTAGATTTTGGATGTCTGGGTAAGGTTTGTCGGGATGTTTGGATGTCTGGATCTATCTGTATTTCACAAATGGGTAATTAACAGTTTTGCAGTGTTTGCAAGTAGAAACGATGAACTTTGCAAGCTGTGTAAGATGAAACATTAGGATGGCCGTGCCATAGTTTTAGGCACTTCGGAGTCTGTCACAGTTGAGGAAAAGTCCTCAAAATGTTGTCTAGTGCTTTAGCAGCTAGTTTGATTTTCTTAAATTAGGTGGTCAAGGTGTCTTGGTGCTACATGAACCAAAGCTGATGCTCGTCTGCTTGAGATATTTTTTTCTGAGGCGTAAGTGGCAGAAGTGGAGGTCTAGGCTTTCTCCCACCATGAAGAAGTCACTAAGAACACAGGAAAAGAGAATGTCCGGGATGAATGCTGCATCTGTGTGCAGATAGCACCCAGAACTGCATCACACCACCTGCCCTTCTTGTCGATTCACTTCAGTCATTCTCCAGTTCTCAGTGTGAAAGTAATGAAAGTGTCGATGTATGATAAAAAATCGAGAACTAGCTGTTATAGACACCATTGTGTTAAGAAGGAATTGCATTTGCTTTTATCTGGTGCATTTGTTGGCTTGTAGTCTTTGAGATGCTTTTAGAGCCTCACATGTTTAGAAAAATCACACAGCACAATCTTTCCAAGGATTTACCATGTCATAATGCAGGGAATTGTAGCTTCCGTGCTTTCCTCTGACACAGACTCCTTGTATATATGAAAACAAACATCTTTTAAAAGGATAGGGTAGTACACCAAAGAGCTTAACTTTCCATGTGTAAGGAAAACACATGCAATTTTCCCACCTGCATTTTGAAGTGATACAGTCCAAGAAGAACTGTACTGCATACTTCCTTTTAAGCTTGGAAAGTCAGTTCTGTAAATAAACATTTAGATGTAGATAATGATATCCATTTGAGAAGCCAGCATTCATACAGCTTTTTCCCATATGCATAAAACATTACAAATCATCGTCTTCCCAAGCTACTGTGGTACTTGAGGTCAGGAGATGAAGTGTTTTCCCTTCCTTTCATTCTCGGCATGCAGTGTACAGTATGTCGGCCCCAAACTGCAGTCTGTTTCCACTTCTCCCTGCTCTATTTCTTTCATTCTTTTTTTTTGCCACAGCTGCTTATTCTTGGATACTTCTCCTTGCCAGTGGTGGATCTGATGCTGTCATTGCTGCCACCACTCAGTCAGGAGGGAGGAGAAATCTGGTGGCAGGAGGTGCTGCTGAGCAAGTGTGGGGTGGACAGTGCAGAGTGCTGCTGGAGCTATGGGGCTCATTAGTAAGCAGAACTTGTTAGTCTTCAGATATGCATTTGGTCAGAAATAGTGGTTTGGGTTTTTTAATTTGGTGTGCAGAGAACAAATATGCATTATCTAAAAAAAAACACTACACCCCATGCTAGTATTCATGGAACAAAGTGACATGAATGATGAGACTTTTTTTTGTTAAATCTGGAAGTCTGCTGACTATAACTGTGATTTTAAATAAGAATACATCAAGAAACTCTACTAGGGTGATTTTAATTCCATCCACAGTTTCTCCTTGATTAGTATTGCTGAAGCACTTAAGGTGACTGTTTCACCTTGAAAGTTATAATTAACCTGTAGCAGCTTGGAAAGAAAATGTAAGACCTCAATGGAGTCTTTTCGGCTATACTAGTTGTTCTCCTGTTTGCAGAACTTCAGGCAGTTATCTGACATACAGATTGTTTTCCTTTCCTGTACATATTGTGGATAAGCAGATGTTCACAGTTCTGTTTGCCACTGCTTCATCATTCTTTGGCAAGTATGACTGGTTCCAACCCTCTCTGACCTTGGAGCTAGAAAGGGAGTAAGGACAGCCCCTACAGTTGCACTGTGTTTCAGAAATGCACAGAGCACTGCAGATGTCCAGCTGCACCACAGCAGGGAGCTTGATTTGAGTGGAAGAGAGGCATGAATAGTTGAAACATGCTTCTGAGATCCTCCAAAGGGCAGTACAACTGTGGGAATAATTGCCACTCCAAACTGGAGAGAAGGATTGGTGCATGTTATGTGTTGTGCTTCCACAACACCTCACAGAGCAGTTACAGGAACAATTCCCTATTCCTCCTGAGCTCCAGCCTTGCTACTGTAAGGGGGATCCTTCCTGGTGATCACAAAAATCTGCTTAGCTGATAAGACCAGCCAAAATATGGGAAACCCTGTGAGTAAGCAAAGTTTCCTGTTGTCTGCAGTCTGTTCTGTACATTTTGTGGTACATTGAAGTTTAAGAAGTGCATTCCTAATAACAAGTCAATTAAAAAATCAACATTTTTCAACAATTTCAAGCAGTATTAGAATGCTAAACTTTAGCACACCTTAACTTCCATTAAGTAAACTTCTCTGATGATCAGCAGATTTACCCTGGGATTTAGTTACGAGTAAATGTGTTCAGGACTGAGGTCTGTGGCTTGAATACAAATGGAACATGAACACATTTTTCTTATCACTGTTGGTTCTGTGAGGAGAAGAAAAGTAGAAGTAATGCTACATTGGCTGCCTACTTAACCTGAATTGCCCTCTCTCCTCCACACCATTGTTCAGTACATAAGATTGTAGGCTCACCCTGATGTAGCACAGTATTGTGATACTTTGTGGCTATAAGTGATTTGCCTGGCAAGTTACATTGATTTTCTAAGTTGGGTACTACCCAGGACCCGTAGGATTAGCACAGAATTTTGTAACCAAATTTTCCTTCTGAGCAACCTTAACATAGATGATGGGGTCTGTTTTTGTGTGTCAGGGTTTAGATTTTTAGGGAAAATCAGTAAATGATGTATCCCTTCAACCTGTGGTTACAAGCTTCAAAAAATCATTACGTTACATGATTAAATTAATAGTCGCTCAGAAGCACCTCTCAGGAATTTGCTCCTACACTAGCTAAAAAATGTGTTGCAGAAAAGAAAGTGCTGTCCACTATCTACACATAACTTAAAAAAAATACTTTCACAAAATGTTTTTCAAATCCATGAGTTTAAACATGGTTTGTATGACTTTCATGTAAAACCGGCCAGTTCTCTAGGGGAAAAAGATACAGATTCAACACATGGACTTGCTTGCAGTAGGAATTTGCGACGACATGTGAAGTGGTAAAATGCTTGTATAAATATTTGCTGCTGCTTCTTAGGGACACAGCAGGTCAGGAAAGATTCAACAGCATTACCTCAGCTTATTACAGAAGTGCCAAGGGAATTATATTGGTGTATGATATCACAAAGAAGGAGTCATTCGATGATTTGCCAAAATGGATGAAAATGATTGATAAGGTAAGGTTCAATTTCTCTGAAAATAAGCAAAACTGGTTTTAATTCTTAAGCTGGGTATCATGGCTTAGATTAAGATGTGCAGAAGATGCCTTCATCCAATTTCCAGTGATTTCCCACTCCCACTACAGTTTCCCTGCAGTCCATTTCACGCCATTTCCAGATTCCTAGCTTCATTCTGTTCACACAAGTCTGGATTCAAGCCATCATCAAATTTTATTATGTTTGTGCAGACCTGGAACATTCACTCTGTAAAGGTGTGGCCACTTCTCCAGATTGGAGTATTACATAATTCTAAGGCAACTGTCCAGACTCTTGTTCAGTCTAGTTACACATCGACACTGTGAATTGCCAGACTTTGCAGCTGATGCGAGATCTGGTGTGCACCTATATGTTACTTTTCTTTTTTGGTACACCCTCAACCACTCCTCTCTGCACATATGTGGTAGAATGACAGGGACAATCCTGTCAGTGGGATTGGCACATCGAACAGAAATGGCCACAGAAATGTCAACTTTGCTTTGATTCCTATAACTGATTAGTGTTTTTTAAAACATTTTAACCTGTGTTTTTACTGTAGTTTCTGCAGTTTCTACTGTAGTTCCTACCTGCTCTTAATTATTTAATAGCAAGACATTAATTTTCTGAGTTGGAGCTGGCATCATTTTACTGTATGGTTGCAATATTTGTTACAAAAGGATGTACTCTGATGAAATAGAAGCAATTGGAAAACTGGCTGAAGCTTCACTTCAGCAGCATAAAAGGGAATATTGACAAGACTGTTGCTTATAATAATTTATACACGTTATTCAGTAGCATAAAACTGTTATGAACGTAATGACTTGGTAACTTCATTTTGACAAATCGGAGCTTTAAAAGACTCATCATTCTAACCTTAGATCATTTTGGGTGTTTTTATTTCCTAGTATGCCTCGGAAGATGCAGAGCTACTACTGGTTGGAAATAAGTTAGACTGTGAAGTAGATAGAGAAATCAGTCGGCAACAGGGAGAAAAAGTAAGTGAATGTGAAATTACTGTTAAAATTCATTGAGGAAAAGTGATGACTTCAGTGAAAATGTAAAGGGCTGAGAAACATATTATTGGATGTATTTTGGCCTCAGTTTTAGCAGTTGTTTAAGCTTCTTTCACTACCAACTGGTTAATTTATAATTTCTTTAATTTAAACCAGATGCTTGTTCTTCCATTTATGTTCAAATTCATACAAATTCTATCTGTATATGGAAAGTCTGCCATTCACAGGATTGTGAAGTGACTTACAATCAAAATTCACCTGAAAATATGCAGTTTTCTTCTGGTATAAAGTGCCACTTCCAGATGGCACCTGAACATGCATCCACTGCTCTTTGCATGGTCACAGGGGTTTAAAAAATATTGACATGATCGTCTTTAATAAAGGAGCCTGCATGTACAGTCCTCAGAGGGAGACAGCAAGTCATTAAAACATAGTTGCTTGGCCAGAAGGTGAGGACTGCTAAATGTATGAAATGGGTCTAAGAGTGAAGCCTGGTGCACACCCAGCTAATAACTTTCATGTTGATTTACATTTGGAAAGAAATGTTTTAATTTTCTTTATTAAGAAAAGGAAGGATGAAATGATACTTTCCTGAGCTCCAAGCTCAGAACAGTAATGCAAAATCAGTTTTACGTGGCATGTTTAATTAAAAACACAACTTCTATTTCTGAATGACATGTGTGGATAGTCGACCATTGCTTAATATATCTTTATGTATGGGAAATAAACCAGATAATATCAATATTTATGAACTACATAGAATTTTGAGCAAAATATATTGAGCAAGAACAAAAATATCTTCACATTTTCTCATCAGTTTGCACAGCAGATAACTGGGATGCGGTTTTGTGAAGCTAGTGCCAAGGATAATTTTAATGTGGATGAAATATTTCTGAAACTGGTTGACGACATCCTGAAAAAGGTAAAATGTTTTCATATTGCAAGCGAATGGGGTGTTGAAAAAAATGACTATTTTAAAATACTCTTGCTCACAACATTCTACTGCAGGTAGATTTTCTTTTAGGGTGGCAAATTCTTCAGTTACTGGAAAAAAGCTCATTAGTCTCCTATTACTTTTTCAACTGAACACTCTGCATTGTTTTCTAAATTATGGTACTAATTGTTTCTTTGAACTTGAATTTGTAGTTGTTTCTGTGGGGGGGGGGATGAGAAATAGTAGGGGTTTATTATAGTTTTCCTCTTGCTGTGATGCAGGAATAAAGGACAGATACTTTATAGGGCCAGTGAACTAGCAACTCACAAAAGCATCATGGGCACAAACAAGAAAAAAATTCTTAAGCCCTGTTGATTTTGATAGTGCTTGTTAATAGAACAATGTCACACACAACATTGTTAAATGACATGTGAAATATGAAAGTAGTTCTTTCCCTTATTAAAAAAATTAACACTATTTAATTCTGCCAAGGTCTAAATTTGGACAAGATTACGAAGGCAGTATCATGCCTTTATTTCTAGTTGAATGTTATTGCTATCGCATTTCATTTCAGTAGGCACTGTAAACTTCAGTATTGGTAAGCAGTTTGTTTTTCTGTTTTAAGATGCCTTTGGACATCATAAGGAATGAATTGTCCAACAGTATCCTGTCCCTACAACCAGAGCCAGAAATCCCACCAGAACTGCCTCCTCCAAGACCTCATGTCCGTTGTTGCTGACTTGCTGCTTCATCCAGATTGGGAGGAGGAAAAGAAGGAAAGAGGCACCTACTATTCTGCACTACAATCATGTGGCAGTTCCTTGTTGCACTTTGATTCAGAGTCAGAGCGACACACTAATTTGTAAATATGCAAACCTGGGTAGGATTCAGCTGTAACTGGTTAAGTATTGCCCTTCCCACAAGTGGTTTTTCACTCCTCTTTCCCGGCACTATAAATATTGTACATTTGTCTGGGAATACAGCGCTCCCAAACCTAGGATGTAAGAAATTAAATGCATACCTTACTTATTCTGAACATAAATGTTGTAATAGTCCTTGATATAAACAAAATCTCTTCTAGTATATGGTGCTTTGCTAGCGTTTTCTAAGATAATTTTTTAAAACTATACTTTAATGTATAAAACTTTCTTAAGTGGCATTAGTACTCACATATATTCAAAAGAAAGTTTGACTATAGCATCTTGAGAAGAGAGAGGATGCAGTCCACTAAGTGCTGGTACTGTGCAATCTCCATTTCAACAGAGCTTCTGTGTGTGTTTCCACACAAGCACCATTGAAATGAATGAGAGTTATACAGCAGAAGAGTTAGTGGATTGGTCTTGAACTCCCAACCAAGTAGTATTTCCAGCACTCCTTTATTTATTAGGTTTCATCATGCTAGATCAGTTTGAGGGGGAGGGGCGTGTACTGATGCCACTGCATTCTGTGTAGTTCTTAAAAGAATTGTCAAATGAAGCAATTAGGTCACTCTTTAAACATAAATTAGCTAGCAATCAGATTCTGTAAAAAGCAGAGATATATTTGAAACGTATTAAAAGATATAAAAGGCATTGTATTGCTGCTGTCCTAAACGAATTCTTTTAAAAAATCATTTTTATGAGAAGTCATTTTCCTGTGCTAAGGAATATATTTGTATGTGTATGTCTGAACAAACTGGGCAGAGGAGTTTGTTAAAATACACTTTTTCTAATGGTTGAGCTTATTCCCATCAAATATGCAGTGCTAAAGAGTTTTTCTTTGTTTTTGTTTTTCTTTGTTTTTGTTTTTTTGTCTGAATGAATTTGTGAACTATATCTTTTTGGTATCTTTTATTAAAAATGCACTGTATAGTTTAGCTGTGGTAAACCAGTAGCTACATATATTGAAATAACTTGATGTGTCCTAAATGTTGTTGTTGTATTGCAAAGCATTGTCGTTCTAAACTAATGACGTGCCAATAAATTTTGTATTTATGAATGCCAGTAGAGCTGCATCTCTTATTAGAATACTAAGTAGCAGGTTGGATATTTTTTTTCCCTTTTTGGCCAGTCTTGGGAGAAAAACGTTTTTAATCAACTTATCATTAGATGGGTTCAAATGTCCTAAGCATGTTTGCTCAGAAGTAAGTCCCACTGAGTTCAATATGGCTTGCTCCCTAGTAAGTGTGTTTAGGTTTGAAACCTTATTCAAACTTTTATCCTGTATTGCTGTAAGACTTGCATGCTACAGTATCTCAGCAGGCTGTAGCACAGCAATTGATGACTCATAGAGGCACTGGCTTTCAAACTCCAAATTGCCACGTTTATTTTTTCAGTGCCTGAGCCTCTGTTCTACTTGCTGAGCAATTAGTCCAACCAGCAGTGTGTTCCACAGACTTTCCTGGCATTTGTCTTCAGATTTCTGGGATAAATTAAGAATGTTAAATAATTGGTTGCAGTTAAAGTAAATATAGTTCCTGCTGATCTTGGTAATGTGTAAGGAATACCTCTTTAGATCGTTTAGTTTCAACTAATAAAAGATGCACAATTGAAATGTATTCCTATTTCTGCTACCACAATGTGCCTATACAAGTGTCATTCTTCACACAGATATCGTGTGGCTTACTATAGTACTGACTAGAACAAGTTTGCCATTTTTGTAGCATTGGTGAGACTTGTAATAAAACTGTGGGCAATATTGGAGAAGAGGAACAGATGGACAGTAAGTTTGAGCTTGACAAACATTTAGGTGACTTGCCTGTACTTCAAAAAAAAACAAACCTGTTTTTTGCCTTTAGTTCTTGAATAAAAATGTAAGAAAACTGGCCTAGATAATGTTTGTATCCTATCAGGAAGTGTACATGTCTATATCTCCTAACGACATTTGGCGTGTTTTTGTTGTTGTAGATTTTAATCAGAAAGGCTCAAGGGAATGAATGGAGCTCAATCTATTATTGTGTCAGGTTGGATCTTGTGCACCTGTAGTCATAAAGGGCTCACTTTGTAAGCTTCAACTCACAACCCTTTATTTTAACACATAAAACACATACAAAAGCACACATTGTACCAGGGGCTTAAAAACCTGCTATGGGTGTTGCATTGACCTCCAACAATGTTAATTAATGGGCAAAATGAGAGTGTATACCCAGTGAAACAAAGTTTACTTAAAAACTATTCAAATGGAATGACTCCATTTTGAATGACTCAAAGAGTGAATGAGGTGCATTCTTTCAGAGCAGCAGTCTCCAAACTGGAGGTTGCTGCAACATAAAAAAGGTTCCGTGGCGCAACCTGCACTTTCCATTCTGCTGCGGAGCATAGAAACAGCCGGCACAACATGTCCCAAGTGTCGCTGCGGCCAGCCTCTTCCAGGTTTGGTCGCCCCAGCAGGCTGAGCATCCGGCATTCTGGGCAGGCCCAGCTGTCCTCAGTGACACTTGGGGCATGTAGATGCAGTTGTTTCTATGCCCTACAACAGAACAGTAAGCGCAGGGCACTGGGCGGATGGAAACAGCAGTCACCAGATCCAGCCCGCAGGCCAGAGTTTGGAGACCGCTGTGTTAGAGCCACCCTGGGCAGAAATTGGATATAGATGCTTTTGTACTTGATTAACTCATGCCCAAGTGCACATGGTACTAGTAAATGTAGCACACAAGTCAGGAATCTAACTCGGGGTGGAAAATCGGCTGCAGAACTGTCATTCTGCCAACTGTTTGCCAGTTATACAAAGTCAGCTTTTTCAGACTTCATCAGTTACAGCCCTGTTTAACAAGTGGTAGTAAATGTAGGCCAGTTTTGTGATGTGTGAATGCTCTTCCTTATTAAAAGTAGGTGTAATGTCTTCTTGCAGCCTTTATTTTTAACTTGACAGCAGAATATTGTAAAAATAGTTAATGGAGAAGAAAACTGACCTTATGTAATATTTTAAGTTATGGCTTTATGGCATCTGTCATTCCTCAGCATAGATAAAGAGACCAAGATAATTTAGGATACCACCTATGTGGCAGAGGTGGTCATTCTAAAAAGGAATTTTTGTGATTGCTAGCAACTATTATGGGACAGTCTCCAGTAAGCATGTAAATCAGGAAGGTCCAACTTTGGGCAGCCAGGGACACACATGACCCTTGCGTGACCCCAGCTAAGCTGACCCAGAAGTAATTGGCGATGACATCACCAGCAGTTACTTCTGCATTCTGAGCCTGCTGAATGACTTTGACAGGCTCAAAATGGCGGCGGCGGCGGCGGCGGCAGGGCTTTTCAATCTTCCTGTTACACTGTTCCAGCTTCTCCTCCAAAGGAGAAACCAGAACACCATGGCACATAGACCCAAAAACCGCTAACATTCCCACCCCACTTGAGTTGATGAGTGCAAACTGCACTTCATTCTCGTGGCTGAAGTGGGGTAGGGGAATGTCTTGCAGGCCTCACAAGACCTCCCTTCCCCAGCATGCCCAGCCCTGCTTGAATAGATGACAAGCAAAGGTGCTGACGACACCACTCTAATGCAGTAGTGTTATCCTACCGGTACGCTGGGCAGGACATCCGGGTGATTGGCAGCCCGCCCGTCGTGTACCGCAGCATTACGCCATTTGCGTAACCAATTATGCCAATGGCGTAACGCTGCGGTACGTGACGGGCAGGCTGCCGATCACCCGGATGTCCCGCCCAGCGTACCGGTAGGATAACACCACTGCTCTAATGGCAGAACGTGAGGAAGACCTAAAGAACCTTCTGATGAGGGTGAAAGAGGAAAGCGCCAAAATTGGCTTGAAGCTCAACATTAAAAAAAAACTACGATCATGGCAACCACTCCCATCACTTCCTGGCAAATAGAAGGGGAAGAAATGGAAGCAGTGACAGACTTTATTTTCCTGGGCTCCAAGATCACCACAGACAGTGACTGCAGCCATGAAATTAAAAGAAGTTTACTTCTTGGGAGGAAAGCTATGGCGAACCTAGACAACTTAATAAAAAGCTGAGACATCACCCTGCCAAGGTTTGCATAGTCAAAGCGATGGTTTTCCCAGTAGCAATGTATGGCTGTGAGAGCTGGCCTATAAGAAAGGCAGAGGGCCAAAGAATAGATGCTTTTGAATTATGGTGTTGGAGAAGACTCTTGAGAGTCCCCTGGACTGCAAGGAGATCCAATCGGTCCATCCTACAGGAAGTCAAGCCTGATTGCTCCCTGGAAGGACAAATCCTGAAGCTGAAGCTCAAGTACTTTGGCCACCTCATGAGAAGGGAGGACTCTTTAGAAAAGACCCTCATGCTGAGAAAGATTGAAGGCAAAAGGAGAAGGGGTGGCAGAGGATGAGATGGTTAGACAGTGTCACCAAAGCAATGAACATGAAATTGGGCAAACTCCGGAAGCTAGTGGAGGACAGGGAGGCCTGGCGTGCTGTGGTCCATGGGGTCGCGAAGAGTCGGACACAACTTAGCGACTGAACAACGAAGGTGCTGCTGGTCATCTGCTTGAGCGGGGCACAATGCATTGCAGACCAGGGGGGGGGGGAATAGAAGTCTGACACCACCAGAACACACCTTGCAGGCCATGTGTTGGCCCATAGTGATAAAAGTATTTCTAGCATTTTGATTGTTAGTGTTGCTTAGATTTTATTTCAAGAGAGGTCACTGGGAAATGCCTCAAATACTTTCTGTGAGGAGATATCTCAAAACTGACACAAATTAGTTCTGGTTTAGTAATGCACCTATGAAGCCAATTTAACGTATATGCTACACTCTGGATCAGCTTGAACAACTTATGATTCTCCAAGCCAAATACAGCTCTCCTGCCAAAGTTATAAGCTTGAAGCAAGAAGGATTTACCAAGCCTTTAGCAGGCCATATTTTGTTTGGGTGGTAGTTAGGCAGCCTTCCTTTAGTTCGTATACTATCACATAAATGTATAAATAACAAAAATGGTCATACTCTCCTAAAATAATATTGCTTTTTATTTGGAAGCCTGGTGATTTAATAAATCACCTTAGAGTTTATGGTTTCAAAAGTAAGTCTTTTAAAATTAACAATTGTTCAATTGCAAAGGTCCATTAGCAATACTTGATCAAAGAGTGGGGTATAATTTTTAAATATGTAAAAATACAGATAAATTCCCTTTTTGAAAAAGCCTTGGAATATAGTGTGCAGTTTTACACAAGCCCATTAGGGGACACTGATGTGCTACATATAAAATATGTTCTACCCTTTTGAGCCTTAAATGTTTCCTGATCCTATCTTCAGTTATGATTTGGCTACTTCTACAAGAGTTGTTGGCCATGCATATTGATATACAACAGTCTGGATGTCTGTTATCTGTGGAAATATTTTATTGCCATTATCTTGCATAAAGAAATATAATTCTCTTTCCCCAAATCGGTGCATATTAACAAGATTAATGCATCTCATTTGTTAAGAACTGACTAAAGGTCTAAGGCTGTCATGCAGCCTGTCTGCAGTCCAGACAGAAGCAAGGAAGCCAAGCCCTGAACTAGACCAGTATCTCTGGTGGCTTCTCTGTCTCCATTTGCAGTGGATGAAGCTGTGCTTTCTGGAAGACAGAACGTAATGGCACTGGATGGTAAGGAAAGTATAGTGAGAGGCTTTCAATGCCCTCTATCATATCAGTCTCTGGCACCTTGCTGGAACTGATCCAGAGCAGCTCTCCCACATCTCCCGCAAAAGCATACTGTCAATCCTCATCCTTTCTAGCCCAACAGTTCAAGGTCTCTCCTGGCCATATGTGATGCTTTCCTCTCAACCTCATTTTCTACTTGGTGACATCTTTTCCTCAACTCCACATTTCATTCTTGCCTCCGATCAATCACCGCATTCTCTGTTTTGCATCCTTTTAGCAATCTTGATTCTTGGCTAGGCCTGCTCATATAATCTCTTCTGTTCTTGTTCCTTGTTGTTCAGTCGCTAAGTCGTGTCCGACTCTTCGCGACCCCATGGACCACAGCACGCCAGGCCTCCCTGTCCTCCACTAGCTTCCTGAGTTCGCCCAATTTCATATTCATTGCTTCGGTGACACTATCTAACCATCTCATCCTCTGTCGCCCCCTTCTCCTTTTGCCTTCAATCTTTCCCAGCATGAGGGTCTTTTCTAAAGAGTCCTCTCTTCTCATCAGGTGGCCAAAGTATTGGAGCTTCAGCTTCAGCATTTGTCCTTCCAGGGAGCAATCAGGCTTGACTTCCTGGAGAATTGACCGATTGGATCTCTTTGCAGTCCAGGGGACTCTCAAGAGTCTTCTCCAACACCATAATTCAAAAGCATCGATTCTTCGACGCTCTGCCTTTCTTATGGTCCAGCTCTCACAGCCATACATGGCTACTGGGAAAACCATCGCTTTGACTATGCGAACCTTTGTTGGCAGGGTGATGTCTCGGCTTTTGATTAAGCTATCTAGGTTCACCATAACTTTCTTCCCAAGAAGTAAACGTCTTTTAATTTCATGGCTGCAGTCACCATCTGCGGTGATCTTGGAGCCCAGGAAAATAAAGTCTGTCACTGCTTCCATTTCTTCCCCTTCTGTTTGCCAGGAAGTGATGGGAGTGGTTGCCATGATCTTAGTCTTTTTAATGTTGAGCTTCAAGCCAATTTTGGCACTTTCCTCTTTCACCCTCATCAAAAGGTTCTTTAGGTCTTCCTCACTTTCTGCCAGTAGAGTGGTATCGTCTGCATATCTGAGGTTGTTGATGTTTCTCCCAGCAATCTTGATTCCAGCTTGTGAGTCATCCAGCCCTGCCTTCCTCATGATGTACTCTGCGTATAAGTTAAATAAGCAGGGTGACAATATACAGCCTTGTCGTACTCCTTTCCCAATTTTAAACCAGTCGGTTGTTCCATGTCCAGTTCTAACTGTTGCTTCCTGACCCGCATAAAGGTTTCTCAGAAGGCAGATCAGGTGGTCTGGAACTCCCATCTCTTCAAGAACTTGCCACAGTTTGTTGTGATCCACACAATCAAAGGCTTTAGCATAATCAATGAAGCAGAGGTAGATGTTTTTCTGGAACTCTCTTGCTTTCTCCATGATCCAGCGAAGGTTGGCAATTTGATCTCTAGTTCCTCTGCCTCTTCGGAAACCAGCTTGTACATCTGGTAGTTCTCGATTCACATACTGCTGAAGCCGAGCTTGTAGGATTTTGAGCATGACCTTGCTAGCATGTGAAATGAGTGCAATGGTGCAGTAATTCGAGCAATCTTTGGCATTGCCCTTCTTTGGGATTGGAATGTAGACTGATCTTTTCCAATCTTGTGGCCACTGTTGGGTTTTCCAAATTTGCTGGCATATGGAGAGCAGCACTTGGACAGCATCATCTTTTAAGATTTTGAGTAATTCCGCTGGAATGCTGTCACTTCCACTAGCTTTGTTGTTAGTGAGGCTTTCTAAAGCCCACTTGACTTCACTCTCCAGGATGTCAGGTTCGAGCTCAGTGACTGTACCACTGTGGTTATCAGGAACATTTAGATCGGCCTTATAGAGTTCCTCTGTGTATTCTTGCCACCTCTTCTGAATCTCATCTGCTTCTGTTAGGTCCTTGCCATTTTTGTCCTTTATTGTGCCTACCTTAGCATGAAATTGTCCTTTGACATCTCCAATTTTCTTGAAAAGATCTCTAGTCCTCCCCATTCTGTTGTTTTCCTCTATTTCTTTGCATTGCTCATTTAGAAAGGCCTTCCTATCTCTCCTTGCTGTTCTCTGGAAATCTGCATTCAGTTGGGTATATCTTTCCCTTTCTCCCTTGCTTTTGGCTTCTCTCCTTTCCTCAGCTATTTGTAAAGCCTCGTCAGACAGCCACTTTGCCTTCTTGCATTTCTTCCTCTTTGGGATGGTTTTAGTTGCTGCCTCCTGTACAATGTTACAGACCTCCGTCCAAAGTTCTTCAGGCACTCTGTCTACCAAATCTAAGCCCCTAAATCTATTTGTCACCTCCACTGTATATTCGTAGGGGATCTGATTTAGGTCATACGTGGAGGGCCTAGCGGTTTTCCCTACTTTTTTCAGTTTAAGCCTGAATTTGGCAAGAAGAAGCTGATGATCTGAGCCACAGTCAGCTCCAGGTCTTGTTTTGACTGCCTGTATGGAACTTTTCCATCTTTGGCTGCAAAGAATGTAATCAATCTGATTTCGATGTAGACCATCTGGTGAAGTCCATGTGTACAGTCGCCGTTTGTGTTGCTGGAGTTCTTGTTCCTATCAAGGTACTATTTCTGTTCAATGCGAGCACTGTTTTCATTAGCCTCTCTTTTTCTCAAATCCCTGTACTCTTTGCACTTTCCTACATCTTTCCTCTGCCTACCCTTCTTTCAGTCATCTACTTCTGAGCTTCCTGATCTTAATTTTCTATCGCTTGGGATCTCTTCCCACTCGTCTTTTCAGACTTTCTCACAGTTCCTGTTGACCCTAGGGCCTACGTGACGTTTTGTTCCCAGCCGAACCAACAGCCTTCCTCCTGTTTTAGAGAGTGGAAAGCAAATATTTAGTTGCTACCAGCTTTTGGAATGTTTGCAAATATTCTGTGATCCTGCTGATACTGAGCCAATCACTGCCAAAGGCGTCACCACATAATCCTGTGGCCTTTAAAAGCATGGACAATTGGAGAATTGCAAAAGAAAAAGAAAAGCTGGATTGGGGAAAGATTCTCTCCAGCCTGTTGCCTTGCCCTGCCCCTCCCTCCGTCTGATTTGTTTTTCTGCCAGCGATCTCCATGACAACTTGATCCTGGAGCTGAGTAACCTTACAACAGGTCACTTTTCTGTAGATAAAGCTGGAGCAGAAATGAAGGGCAGTAATCTTCAAGGGACAGGGGACAAGTGAGCAGCACATCATGGTTCTCCCCAGTAATACCCTTTCCTCCTAAGTGAGGTCTGTAAACTAGCACGTGTTTGCCTGAAAAAGCCCTCATAAGCTAAGCTCATTACAGTGGCTGTAGGCCATTTGGAAGCAAATGGGGGGCTTATCATTGCTAGAGACCCTAAAGTGAAGACCCTAATGTGAACTGTACAGGCTCCTCTGTACAGTTAGCAGCAGTCGAAAGATGATCTCGAAGAGGTCAGGATCCCATGTGATTTTATGCCATTACACATGGAAATCAGTTCCTTGAATTATATACAGAAATACGATAGTAATTCGCTACATGTGACATTGTGTAACATGGGCTTGGTAACCCAGCCTTCATCAGGAGTAGCCTGAATTTGCCAATCCATTCAGTACCTGGAACAACATCTTGCAGAGATGAGGGTAAGAGAACTTTTGCCATCGCACTGTTGCTCTTTAAGAAGCGTGATGGGATAATTATTGTCCGCCTGGGGTTAACAAAGGTAGGAAATATACACAGAAGAGCTGGCAAACCCCAGCTTCAAGGGGTGGAGGGTAGGCAACTTAACCTTGGAGGAATCCCAGAATAGCACAGCAGGAGGCACTTTAGCAATTACGATCAATAGCTCAGGCTGCAACTTGCTTCCTAATGATGAACCCACACCATTCAAGCCGGTTTGATATATTTCAGCGTGGTCAACCATCTCTGAAATGGACTGCTATTTTTGGAAGATAAAGTAGATAACATTTCAAGAATACGTGATTAGGAAAAGCCTCTAAGGACAGCAGGCTGTCTGCTTTGGCTTCATGACTATCCTAAAAATACTAATTCAGGGGCTTGCCCCCGGCCCCCCCCCCCCCCGCCCATGCACAGTTCAGCGGGGCATGGCAGATTCTCTTCTAAGTTAAAGAGTATCCTCAACGAAATAAAAGTAATCCCTAATCCATGTTGCATGAAGCCAAAAACAAGAGCCTATACTACTAAAAGGGAGGAAGGTTTATACTGTATAGGGGCCAGACACACCCCTTTCAAAGAGGGCATTTTTTTTCAATTAGGTAACTTCGCTGCTGCAGTCCTCAGTGATTGGGATCACACTAATGGAGAAAAGAGAGGAATTCAGTCCATCACTCCTCTCTCTTCTGGCCTTGTTCTGCCAAAACAGGCAGAGGTTGCAGGCACAGGGCATTTGGCTACCACTTCAGGATCCCAAAGAACTCCAGCCATCCCTGATTGGTGGCTATCAGCTACTGGACACTTTTTGCTTCTATTCCCGACTTCTTTCAGCAACTATATATTTAAGCCAGTGGTTCCGTTTTTGTGTGTGTACTGGGACTCCCTTTTTCGTATGACAACCTGTCAGGACCCCTAAGACTAGGGCCGGAAATGATGTCATTAAGCAGGAAGTGAAGTAATTGTTTTTAATAAATCACACTTTTTGAAAGTTGAAAGAACTCCACATTCTTTTTAGAATGTTCTGATGCTTTGTTTCTAAGTGGTGTTTCAGTTTTGAGTTCAATGATTGATTCAGCAGTGAGAACAACTTTGCACAGAACGCATTGTGGCTTCTCTGTGCCCTTGCTGATCTAGGTGGTAAAGCCAAATTTTAGATACTCTGAAGACTATTTACATTCTTCTTCCCTGTGTGCTGAGACTCACCTAGACATGCACATGGAAGGCCTGACATGCCTGCTTGGAAAGAGACCTGGGAGACTCTTCATCACAAGCGTATGCACATACCAAGATGAGCCCACAGCAAAGCTCATTTCCCTTGCAACCACAAGTATTGAAGAAGAGGCAGTTTAATGGGGAAAAGGACGCTAAAATGAAGCTTCTAAGATAGTGGCGCCCAGCTTTTTAAAATGGCTGCCCCAAGCTCTTAGTTACCCCCTGAAATTTGGTTCGTGACCCCCCTTGGGGGTCCTGACTCCCAGATTGGGAACCACTGATTTAAGCCTTCCTTTCTTTGACCCCTTGCTTCTTCCTTTTCTAGATCCTCTGCTTCCCTCAAGCAGCAGCAGTTGCTTGGACTTTTTGTTGCTGCTGTTATCCCCACATCTATGAGATTCAGTGCTAAATTTTTGAAATGAGAAATCTTTGGTTTCCCATCTGCCTGACAGTTGCATTATCTGGTCTGGAACTCATTGATTTATGAGAACTTCTTGTAGTTACTTACTGGTGAGGAAAGGCACTCCATGTACTGTATGTTCAGAGGAACACTCTTCATTGCATTTCATCTTTCAGATCTGAATCCTCACATGAAAACAGGCCCTGGGCCTGATCTTTGGTAAGCCATGGCTCAAATTCAGAACTCAAATAACCATGCAGGAGCTATGGCTTACCAGAGATTAGGCCAAGAATCTGTTTTCAGAGTTAAGGTTCTGATCTGGAAGATGAAACACAAGTATGAATAGTGATCCTCTGGGCATATGCAGAGTGCCCTTCTCATCAGTAAATAATTGCAATCAGCTCTCAGATATCTGAAATGTATCTAGCACATGCTTTGCATGCAGAAGATCCCAGGAATCTCCAAATAGGGCAGAGAAAAAATCCTGCCTGAAGCTCCATGCTACCGCCATGGGCAAAGGGTCTGACTCAGTATAATGCAGCTTCCCATTTTCCTAACTACATAGTGATTCACATTTGTTATATGAAATAGCTGATCTGTGTGCACATACCCACAGCCACCCACACTCCTGTCTCTCTATACCCTCTGTTTAGTGGCAGCGCCCCACATTCTCCATTGTATTATACATGTTGGCAAAGAAGCAATATTCATACTGTCAGACCCATTCGTGAAAACATCTTCAATTCCAAATGCGATACTAAAAAGAAGCTGATAAAATAAGCAATACGTGTACAGTATATCATACTCTGTAGCTGTTCCTTTTCCATGTGGCCCGTGACGTTTGCACACAGGTGCCGTTTCCATGCCGTTTCAAGCGAGTTTGGCTCCTGCAAATTAGTGAGAAGAGGCTCATTCCGCCCTTGTGGAATTGTGTGCAAGGCAACCGTTCCAGCCAGCTGCTTTCCTTTCTTCATGCAGTGTGACTCAGAGGCAGAGCACTGCATTACCTGCTGGAAATGATTATATAGGACACTTCACTTATTATATGATATACAGGAAAGTAGGGACAATGCAGGGTTATAGAAAGTTTCTTCAGGAAGAAAATAAAGCCTTTGAGAGAGGAGAAAGTCATGCCTCCTGCTCACTCTCTCAGCACATTTTGTAGAACTACTGCTCACCAACAGAGTATGGAAAAGTACTGAACATTTCAGCAACTAAAGATGTCTTCCAATTATTCTTTCTTCAGTTGGTTTGTGTTCATTATTTTAGGTACAGTAAGTGTGTTCAGCAAGCACCCAGGGAGGCAATGCTGAGGTGAAAGGGAGTTGTTTCTTCAAGGCCATTCTTTGGTAAAAAAAATTCTGGACTTGAGACCAAGAAGAGACTTGGCATTGTAAGGAGGGGTTCTCTCCCAATTTCTCCCACCAGGATTAATAAGTCATTAATGGGGATCTGTGGGAGGGGAACCATCCAGCTCTCCCTTTAGTCACTATCCAGACCAGCTTGTGAGCTTGACCATAATCTTGTGATGCCTTTAGATATGTATCCAAGGCCTGTCAGCTGGGGTCAGTGATTTGAGATCCTCTGTCACCAACTGTTTGCACTTAGAGTGCAAGCCTAACCTGAGTTAGGCCAGAACAATTAGGCCAGCAAAGTTTGACTGGCACAAGGGCGACTGTAAAGTATGTTTAGACCACTCTAAGAGAGGCCAGCACACAGACATGCGCTATCCTCCCTCAGTCTGAGTGGTCTGAACGCACTTTATGGTGGCCCTTGTGCTGGCCTAACTCCAGGTTAGGATTGCGCTCTAAGCATGACAAATGGAAGCAAATATTACACATAGGCCCTGCTCCTTCTGCTAGTACTACTGCATGTTCACTCATTTTAATAGCAGATTTGGAAACTGGGTAATTTACTTCAGCTGTGTCCCTTATTTAATTAAAGGAAAAAATAGTACACCTGAAAAGCACTGTATATTCTAAACTTTTCTCAAGTTAAACCTGCTGTATTTCAGTGGCTCCACAACACAATGTTCTGATATATCTATACTGCTCAAAACAATAAAGGGAACACTTAAACAACACAATGTCACTCCAAGTCAATCACACTTCTGTGGAATCAAACTGTCCACCTAGGAAGCCACACCGATTGACAATCAAGTTCACATGCTGTTGCACAAATGGAGTAGACAACAGGTGGAAATCATAGGCAAGTAACAAGACACCACCAATAAAGGAGTGGTTCTGCAGGTGGTGACCACAGACCACTTCGCAGTCCCTATGCGTTCTGGCTGATGTTTGGGTGACCTTTGAATGCTGACGGTGCTGTCACTCTAGTGGCAGCATGAGGCGGAGTCTGCAACCCACACAAGTGGCTCAGGTAGCGCAGCTCATCCAGGATGGCACATCCATGCGAGCTGTGGCAAGAAGGTCTGCTGTGTCTGTCAGTGTGGTGTCCAGAGCATGGAGGCACTACCAGGAGACAGGCCAGTACACCAGGAGACGTGGAGGAGGCCGTAGGAGGGCAACAACCCAGCATCAGGACCGCTACCTCCACCTTCGTGCCAGGAGGAGCACTGCCAGAGCCCTGCAGAATGACCTCCAGCAGGCCACAAATGTGCATGTGTCTGCTCAAACGGTCAGAAACAGACTCCATGAGGGTGGTATGAGGGCCCGACATCCACAGGTGGGGGTTGTGCTGACAGCCCGACACCATGCAGGACGTTTGGCATTTGCCAGAGAACACCAAGATTGGCAACCTCGCCACTGGCGCCCTGTGCTCTTCACAGATGAAAGCAGGTTCACACTGAGCACATGGGACAGACGTGACAGAGTCTGGAGACGCCATGGAGAACGTTCTGCTGCCTGCAACGTCCTCCAGCGTGACCGGTTTGGCAGTGGGTCAGTCATGGTGTGGGGTGGCATTTCTTTGGGGGGCCGCACAGCACTCCATGTGCTCGCCAGAGGTAGCCTGACTGCCATTAGGTACCGAGATGAGATCCTCAGACCCCTTGTGAGACCATATGCTGGCGCGGTTGGCCCTGGGTTCCTCCTAATGCAAGACAATGCTAGACCTCATGTGGCTGGAGTGTGTCAGCAGTTCCTGCAAGATGAAGGCATTGATGTTATGGACTGGCCCGCCCATTCCCCAGACCTGAATCCAATTGAGCACATCTGGGACATCATGTCTCGCTCCATTCACCAGCGCCACGTTGCACCACAGACTGTCCAGGAGTTGGCGGATGCTTTAGTCCCGGTCTGGGAGGTGATCCCTCAGGAGACTATCCGCCACCTCATCAGGAGCATGCCCAGGCGTTGTAGGGAGGTCATACAGGCATGTGGAGGCCACACACACTACTGAGCCTCGTTTTGACTTGCTTTATGGACATTACATCGAAGTTGGATCAGCCTGTAGTGTGTTTTTCCACTTCAATTTTGAGTATGTAATGACACCAAGCCCAGACCTCCATGGGTTAATAAACGTGATTTCCATTGATGATTGTTGTGTGATTTTGTTGTCAGCACATTCAACTATGTCAGGAACAAAGTATTTAATAGGAATATTTCGTTCACTCAGATCTCGGATGTGTTGTGTAAGTGTTCCCTTTATTGTTTTGAGCAGCTTATATAAAAATGAACGTGGGTGTGTGTGTATGTTCTGAATAGGCTCCTCCACGCCTGGAGCGATCGGCACGAAACTTGGCACGCATATACCTTGCGGCCTGGCGACAAACACTGCGGGGGTGAGACCCCCCTAGAGCCCCCGGGGGTGGGGGTATGGGGGTGTCCCCACATGAAGACGGTCAAAAACGGCCAAACTTGGAGTCAAATCCACAGTTTTTGGGGTCGCCGAGATGAGCGGCGACCCTCCCGATGCCATTGGAGTCCGGGTTCAGCCCCCCCCCACGTGGGGGGCAAGAAGGGGTGCGAAACACAGCGTCCGCCATGCCCTGCTGGAATGCCTGGACCGATTGGCACCAAACCCGGCATGTGGAAGCCTACCAGCCTGGCCACAAACACTGCGGGGGTCGGGGGCCCC
>JAJKFI010000031.1:12856594-12869393 GCA_029204185.1 Lerista edwardsae
TGTATGTATGTATGTATGTATGTATGTATGTATGTATGTATGTATGTATGTATGTATGTATGTATGTATGTATGTGGAATACATGTATGTATGTATGTATGTGGAATGGAAAGCGTAATACATAGGAAAAGGGTACAAAGGTTCACACAAAAGGTCCACACTGATTACAGCTTAGTCCATTCCATTCCATTCCAAATCTTTATTGGCATTAAAACAAACAGAATTCTAGACCAAACGATAAACCAAATAACATGTGAGGGGGGAAAGGTAGAGAAACAAGGAACAAAGAACAAGCCAATTTAATTTAGGGTTTTTTTCATAACCTCAAGGAGAAAACCAGCGACCGACTCAGTAGTGGACGAGTTGCTGTCACCAAGGAGACTGCACACCAGGGCATCAGGCGAAACCGGGCAAAAGGAAAACAGGGGATTAAAGTATATACTACGGAGGGATTGGTGTGCTCGACAATGGCAAAGGTTATGAAGTACTGAATCAGGTTCAAGGGCGCAGAAGTGGCAAAATCTGTTGTCGCGTGGGATGTTATGGTATCTACCATGTAAAACAGAAGATGGGAAAATATTGAAATGGGCCAACATAAAAGCTCTCCTTTTTGAGGGATTGATTAATTCACTAAAATAATTATGAGGTCGGCCCAGGAAGGGAAGCAAATTGAAGTAGAGGGGGGAAACAAGTAGGATTAGTATTAACAAAGAGTAGTTGGGATTCCGATTCCCAAAGCTTGGTTTTAATTATGAGATGAGCCCTAATGGGATTAGACTCAGCTAAGGATTCAAAAGAGATGTTCAAGGACTGCAGTTTGGATTCCATAGGGGTGAACCATTTGGAGCGGTAAGAGTCTTTTAACAGAGATACAAGAAGTGAATTGGGGTAGGAGTTGAAGTGAATGCACGGCCAGAACTTAAATGCCAGGGACCACACCATTGTAGTGGGCAAGTGAATTCTAAGTTCTAATATCAGAGTGGCAAGTCTGATTGAATTTGGCACCCCTAAGATGCGCCTGAGGAAGGGAGCCATCACTTGGTCTAAGACTTTGTTGGCCACTCCGATCCAGATGGGAACTCCGTGACTCAGGGTTTTGACCTTGAGCACTTGGAGGGCCACTGGCACATATTGGTTTCCACTACTATAGTGGAAGCGGGCTACTGCATTCAGCTGATGGGTGGTGGAGGAAATAACTGAATTTCTATGCTGAATCCAGCTATGGCGAAAGTGAAAAGTGACTCCTAAATACTTAAAAAGTTTAACTTGCTGATACAGATGATGCCCTATCTTCCAGGTAAAAGGGGCCCAAGATCTAGAAAAGACCATAATTTTAGTTTTATCAGTATTAATAACAAGGTTGTTGGTTATGCAGTATTCTTGGAACAAGGTAAGAAGTTTACGCAGCCCAGGTCTAGAAATGGCCATTAGGACGGCATCATCTGCGTATAGAAGAATAGGGAGAGGATCACCGTTAAGGGAAGGAGTACAGCTTAGTCATCTTACCTATATTAATGTTTGCATACAGTCTATACCATGACTTTAACATTGCTTAATTGTCCTGTATACAAAAGTTACTAACTCTTATTTTCCATTTATAATTATCTAATTAACTCTAACCTAACACTTCTATATCATGATACATTAACTTCTGATATTTATCAATTCTGCTATCCCTCCATAAATTTACCACTTTTTAAAAATCTTGTTCAATCATCTTCTTAAGTATCTCTCGAACCAGCATACAATTACTACTTTCAATTTCTCTAATTAGTACATAAGAATAGCAAAAAGAAAAAAAAAACTTCTTTTGAATTGTTTTTAGCTTTGAGGGGAAGATCACATTTAATAAAAATATCTTAATTTATACTTTCATCATAATCTCCCTTATTTAAGTATTTTTTCTCATTGGCTATATCTTCCCTAATTCAGTCATCAAGTTCTGGGTGTCTTCACTCGCAGGTTCTTCCCCTCTTCTTCGTCCGCTTTTTATTCTTCATTCTCAGTTTACTGTGCCATTTTCCCCTATTTGCGTCCTTTACATTATTACAGTGTCTCGTCTTGAATATTCCTGAGAAAGATTCAATCTTGAACATTAATAGATCCAATTATTGTTTCCTGGAATTTATCTCCAACTCTCTGTAAAATTCTTGTAGGTCCATTTCTTGTTCAATAGGGTTTGTCTTCAGCTCTCCATATGTCTCCCGTGTAAGCTTTGTTTGTTCCTCCATTGGTACTACTTCCCTTCCTGGAGCTAACGTGCCTGCAATTTGCCTTCCAGTAACCTCTTTTTTTATCTCCATGAGGCCCTGCATTCTAGTCACAGACCCTGACTGGTCTGATTCCAACTTCAAACAGCGTATCTCTGTTTGGTCTATTGTGCTGACTTCCTTTTTAATTTCATTCATAAATTTATCAGGATACCTAACTTCTTCTGATAGGCTCTCCAAATCTTGTAAAACTTTCTCGCCAATATTCTTATTAATTGTAATTTCTTGCTGCACCTGCTGAATTTCTGAAAGTAATCTGATCAATAAAATCTGACTAGACTGCCTGATATTGTCTTTTCTTAAAAGTTCTTGTATTCTTTTTTGTATTTCTTGTCTTGACATCTTTTAGCCTCAAGGTGTAGCTAGCATCAAAATGTATACTTGATAAAAGAATTATTCAGTGGTCATCAATACTTATAAACCACATCAATTCAGTTGAGCATCAATGTTCATATACTCCAGTAATCTCACATTTTGCATACATATATTTCTTTAAATGTCTAGACCCAACACAACTTATTATCTATAACCAGTTCAGCCAGTAGAAGTGAAAGTAATTTCAGTCCTTGTTCTTTGTTCTTTCTGACTGCTCTGATCTTTAATGCGCCATCTTCTTTTTCAAACAGCCCAAACAGCCCAATTGTAATTCAATCCCATTTATAAGTTCAATAAATTCCACTTAATTTACAATTTAAATATAGCTACCAAATTCGATTACTGCCAAGAATCTCTCCCTCTCATACATTCCTCCGTTAGAACAGAGGATTCCTCAAACAGCTTCAACTATAAATCTCCCATGTCTGCCTTCCGTCCCCATCATAATCCACAATTCCAAGTAAGCAAAACGGGCAGATTCGCCCTAATACATCCAAATTTATTTCGAAAATAAGTATCAATCCAGGCTCTGTCCAAACTAATCAATTTTCTCTAATGTCTTACAAGTCCTTCAAGAATCCTTCACTGGTCATATAAGAAAAAAAAAGTCGGCATCAAGTTGTCTTTTAATCATGTAAGTCTTTCTACTTAATCACAGGAAGAAAGAAGGGGGGGAGTCTGCTGTTTTCACTCCCAATTTGTCTTTTATTTCTACATCGCGGCTCCAGTCTTAAATATTTGGTCATTAATCTTCATCTATTTAATAAAGTCCCACACTATTTTACAAAGAGTTAATTAACATTAAGATATAGTCCCAAGGATCTCAATTGCTGCTCTCGACGTAGAGGAGGGAGGAGGAATCTTCCTCTCTTCTCCCTCTTGTCTCGTCACTTTCAAACTATTCAGTCTAGTGTCTTTAATCTTCTTCAGTTTCGAATAGTAGAATCACATACATCTTGCCTCAATTTAATTTTCTTCAGTTGTAGTTCTTAGATGTAGTTCTTGAATTTAAGTTGCAATTTCTTTTCCAAATCTTCTTTGGCTGTTCTCAGTGTGGGAAAGCAGGAGAATGGAACTACTCCGAGTCATCAATGGCACCTTTCCAAAACAGTAACCTTGAGCCTTCCAAAACAGCAATTCATGCTGCCTTTCAGGTTCAAGTGGCGCTTAAGCCCTAGTCCCGTTCCTGGGTCCGGGGGGGGTACTACTCAAGAGTAGATCCCCCAAAAAGAAAGCTTCATGTCAGATCTCTCTAGCAAGAGAGAGAATCGTGGCACCCTGTTCCAAACTTGGCCCTGCCCCCCACCTGCAGTGCTTTTCAAGCTGAACTGTGTGTGAATAGGTCTGTTTTATGCCAGCCAACTTGACAGTCTCTTGTAGGTTAGAAAGGAAGCATACAAATGACCAGATAAAGAAGCAAGCAAATAAAAAAAATGAACCTAAACACACTTGTTATGCAGTAAATACTTAGGAAGTCTGGCTGAGTGGTATAGCTGCCACATTTGAAGCCTGAAGGTCATCTGGGATGGCAATTCAAGTCAACCAGATGTAACTGTGGATTGCCTATATAAACCCTGCTGATAGAGTCTCTCCAGCTGCTGAGAGAAGCGGAGATGACAACCCTTCCAGTGAGTGTGGTTGCCTATCAAGTCAAATGTGGGAGGCGACTGCAGCCAGAGAGATGCTGGACTGTGAAGGTTACCACCTGGATGGAAGCATTCTATGCAAGATTTGAACTTATGATTGTATCAACCCCAGATGAGAAATCCAATGACAAGAAGATGATATATCAGTACTGGTATTATTATTTTTAAACCTACTGAACATCGTGGGCCTTACTTCCAAGTAAACATGCTAAGAGGGTTTTTTTGTTATTATCAATGTAATTCTCTAGCAGCCAACACTCATTGCTAATGTTCTTTCAGCTCTGAAGTCCATGGTGCTGTAGTTTTAACGACAAGATGACAACATTGCTGCACTTTTTTAGTAGAGACAGTGTAGAATAGGGGTGTTATCACCACTGGCCCCAGAAACCCCATTTTAAGAGCCACAACAGCGACTCTATGCTCTCGACACCTGCACATCCTTGATTGGACAGAAGCAGCAGCAAACCTGTTAAATAGGGGTAAATGAGGTAGATCTGTGTCCAGTTCTGTTCCACATTCAGTTCCACACTCAGATGCTGCTGCAGTTGTTTGGGTAGTACAGCAACTAAAATTAGGGCTAAAACTGGTCAGGCCAAAAGGAGACCCCTGTACATTTAGGCATATTACTTGGTGCAGTGTCTCCATTATGAATTTGGAAACAGGGTGCCAAGTGGTCTAAAAATACTCAGTCTTTGGTGTGACCCAAATACTTGTTCTAGCAGCAGCAGTAGTAACTTGAGCCAAGCACCCTTATGCCCTTTTACAAAAGTCCCATGGGAAGGTGCTCAAACAGAAATCCATCCATTCAAGGGGCAAGGTGAGATCTTTCATGCCTGGCAGAACAAAACATGCCCTGAGTACAAAGCCACTGAGGGGGAAAAAAGCAACTTAAGCTATAACCAAATGCTTTGAAGAAACAATCACTCCCCATTTTCATAGAAACCAGAGGCCAGCTGCTTCAAAATTCAGAGAACTAAAAAAATGTAAAACAAAATACAAGGATGCTTACTTGGCTACTCATACAAGCCAAGCTTATACTTTTCAGGCAAAGTAACTATGAGGGGGGCATTTTCAGGAAGAAAGGGGTGCTTAGAGCCAGGATGGGTGTAGTGGTTAGGGGGCTGGACTTGGACCTAGAAGATCCAAGCTCAAGTCTCCGCTCAGCCATGAAGTTTCCTGGGTGTTGTTGGTTTAGTCAGCCTCAGCCTCATCTCATTCACAGGATTGTTGTGAGAAGAGAAGGAACCCTGAGCTCTTTGGAGGAGGGGGGTTTAAAGATGTGAAAAATAAATAAATAACTCTTTCCTGGTCACCACTTTTCTGTGGGTCACATCCCACAGTGTTCCAGATGCAAGTTTACCTCACACATAAATTTAAGGTACTGGAGGAGAGCTAATCCATAGAAACCCTTAATAAACCAACTGAAAATGGGGCTAGCACGCTGCCCTGTGGCAGGCTCCCTAAGGTAAAAGACCATTTTAGAAATCAAAATTTTAAGAAATGTGTGCTCCAACTCAATCCAATACTTAGTGTTTGATGGTAAACTGCTTTTGAAGAATTGTGGTCAGAGAAGAACTATTTCAAATGTCATGGGACATAACATGTTAACATGGGACATAACATGTTAACATGCATTTGTATTTTCCAAAATGAAATGAAAACATAAAGAGTCTACTGAGCTTTCAAAACATCCTACAGAATTGTTAAGGTCTCAGGTGTGGAAATTATATCAATCTATAATGCACACCTCATCACGTGCCTCCTTCACTCTGAATATCTTGGCACCTTCTTATGAATCCTCAGCTGCCGGAAACTTCACAGCTTCTCTTTTCCGTTAAGTAATAAGCATTTTATGGCTGATTCTCTCTCTCTCTCTCTCTCTCTCTCTCTCTCTCTCTCTCATATTAAAGCACCTCTCTGTGTTAGCATACATATACAAAAATACAAACAATGTACCATCTCTTAAAATGCCAGAGTGTAGTAGCAGTAATCCTGGAATGATGTTCTGGATACCCTAAGCTGAAATGACCCATAAAGTGCTGCAGCAACAATATCAGCAGTGGCATTCTATGCTTGGCAAGGTGCCAAAGCTTAGCCAGCTATACTGCCTATCAATTGCAATCTCAGTGCAAAGAATAATGATTAGCTGGGTTCCACTATAGCTCTGCATGCCTATGGAATGCCATGCCAACAGCAAGGGTCATGATGCTATATTGGAATTGCATCATTTATAGCACAAGCCTGTTCTGTACAGGTCTACTCAGAAGCATTGAATTCAGTAGGATTTACTCCTAGAAAAGTGTATATAGGATTGCAGCCTAAGTGACAGGTTCAAGGCTGCTTCACACATCATACTTTTTTCCTACATGGACACAATGCCTGTGTAGGAAACAACGTAATTTGCAATTGTACTTCTTCATACCTTGCCTGATAAAAATCACACAATTATTTTGCTGCATTGCACATTTGGTTTGGAAGATTCCAAATTTCTTGTAGGGGGTTGGCCAGCCCCTGTGATCAATAACCAAGACTGAAATGAAAAGGAAGGCACTCCGGTAGCGAGTCTCAACCACATGGTTCTTCTGCCTTTCTCATATCCCTTTCAATAACACTCTAAAGCCACACGCTCTGAAGCAGGAGTGGCCAACCTTTCAATTTTAGGGCTCCTAGATTTTTAACAATTGTGGGATGACAAGCTGCACCAGCTGAAATTCCCTCCTCTACACAATTGTTAAAGGTCCAGGAGCCCTAAAATGGAAACATTGGTCATGCCTGCTCTAAAGCCAGGGGGTAGAAGTTATACAATGGCTCAGTGATGAGACGCCCACAGAACTTGCAGGCTGCTGTATATGAGCAGAGTCTTTACACCTCTAATGATCCATGATGAGATTAGTTGTGTGGCATCAAAACTCTGGAGGACCAAACTACATGCTATATAGACCTCATGTTTTGGTCCATAGCAGTTTTTCTGTCCCTTAAAAATACTACATGCAAGGGACACATGAAACAGGGTAAAACCACTGTTGGGTTTGATGAGGAGGTGTTTTGCCTCTCAGTTCCTTTCTAAATCATGTGTGTGTGTCCTCCTCAGCATTATTTAGAGTAGAAAAACGCTTCAATTGGCTTTCAATTTAAAAAAAACAAAACATCTTTGCATTATCCCACCATTTCAAAGTACTTGAGTGGATGTAAGTTTATCATTTTGCTTCATTGGAGGAGATTCCTCTGCTGTACCACATATCAAGACCCAAGCACATACCGTATCAAGCACATAACAAGACCCAAGTTGTAAACAGCAGCATGGCCTTTGCTGACATCAAAGATGCTTCTATCTATGGGGATAGCAGGACTGAGATCAGCTCACCTATTGCTTTTTGTATAGTGCCAAGCTCCAGCACCATAGCTGGGTGCTCGCTGATTGGCTTGTTTCCCCACCTCCCCAGCCGCAGTAGGCAGCTGCTACCCTCATTGGGCACTTGGCCATGGGGGCGTCGCCAGGAGCTCTCCTGGTGGCGAAGTGGCTTCCAGAGAGCCATTCTGTCCTGGATCCAAAAGGAAAACTGATCTGCTTTTGCTGCTCGCCTCCTTACCTGAGCTCAAGGACATGGATCTCCTGCCTGTGGCTTTGGTAAAGTATGGGGTGGTGGTGAAGCTGTGGACATTTATTTTGGCAAATCACATCTGTGTGCTGGCCTCTCTGACTCCGAGAATGGTCCAGACATACTTTACGGCGTCCCTTGTGCCAGCCTAACTCCAGGTTAGGATTGCACCCTGAGAAGGTTTCAGATTTATTTGTCTCATAAAGGATCCCCACATGCTTCATCACAACCTGCTTTTGAAATCCAAAAAGGAGTTTTCAGTCTGGTGTATATGAGGTCAGCTGTTCACAGAAGAAGGGTCAACAGTTCCACTGGGCTAGCACAAGTCTCTCCTAAGTAGCAATTTGACTTCTCAGCTGGGATTAATACACAGGTGAATAAATCTTCATGATTGCCACTCAAGCTGAAACAATTCAAGCATTTGCTTGGAAGTGCTTGACCCAAAGAGCCTGGTTACCTATGCAGAGATGAGCAGAACCTCATGATAAAGGGTTTTTGGAAGAAGGAGAGTTCTTTACCCTCTTTAACTATGAAGCACTAATGAAAACAGACGCATTTTTATCCCTGGAAATGTAGAACAGCATTTTTTTTAAAAGGGCAAGGTGCCCTCTCTTGAACCACTCTGGCACAGATGGAATATCAAACATCTAGTGCTATGCAACAGCTAGCATGATACAGAGCTTAGGGTAACATTTGTTGCAGTATCCTGAAATTATACAACATGCTCTTGCCTCCACAGCAATGGTTTGATCACAATACATTTCAACTGCAATCTGTTATGGGTTGCAGTGTTTTAGCTCAGCTGTTTTTTCCTTTGCAAGCAAATATGAGTTATCACCATCAGCCAAAATAGAAACAGATAAATAATATTAGGGCTGAAGGCACATACATTATTTGGTGTGATGACTGATTTAGAATTAAAATCAAGTTATTAATTTGGGAAAGTTCAATTAAAATCAGTGGGACTTTTCTCCAAGCAGCATTTTTGGACAGAGGTGAAATTCCTTAACTGCAAGTTAGTAAATTACATTGGGATTAATTAAAATTGAACTATCTCAAAGGTTTTTCATTGCGGCCTGTGGTATTATATATAATACATGTTGATGACTTGATTCAGCCAATGCATTTAAGATTATTTTCTGAATCGTTGCTAGTTTCCTTTTATTCAAATAAAACTATTCTTCTTTATATTCCATTTGCTGTCATTCAGCTAATAGCCCAATCCTACCCAACTCCCCAAGCAGCAATGCAGGTTTCTGTTTCTGGAGGCCTCATTGGGGCATGGGAACATTTGCCATGCCTTTGCCAGCCTGGGGTTTACTCAGACCTACGCCAGTGATATCACTGGCACAAGGCTGTGTGGAACAATGAAGGCAGGTTGAACCTGGGAAGGGTGTGAGGATTTGTTAGGCACTGCTACGTCTGAACTCTGGGCCCAATCTCCCCATGCCTCTCTATTCTGTTCATCACTTCCGTACCATCCCCTGTACAATCTTACCTTTGTCAGCAGGCCTCCAAAGACCCTATACTATGCCATGTGTGGGGCAGAGCCACTAGACTTGCTAGGTGTCCCTTATTATAAAGGACTTCCCGTATTTAAGATTTAAAAATCGTGTCCTGTATCAATGTTGAATGGAACTTTAAAAAATCCCATTCTGAAATTCTGCTGCTGTTGCTGCTTGCTGCTGCCTCGCCACGGCAAACTGCATAATTTTTATATTATTTCTGGTAACCATGGAGTGGTTTGATAGAAAGCAGTATCCCGATACCTGTGTGTCCCTTTTTGTCATTTTGAAAACTGGTTAAGTCTAGGGACCACTCCAGCCTCACCACTGTTGTTCTGGAAGCACATGGCTCCACATGTTTTAGGAAGTCCATTTGCAATGGCTGGAAAGCATACGCAACCACCAGAACAATAGTTCTGGCTACAGGGAAGGGGGATAGGATTAGTCTGTAAACTGAGAGCGAGAGAGAGAGAGAGAACTAATGAAAAACATGGTATTCTGTTCTTCAAACTGCAGAATGTACTTGCTGTTTTGTTCTGGTAGATCACTTGTTATTCGGGGTGTGTGTGCACGCGTGTGTAGCTCTGATAATAGATTACATTACTATTATGATTATTTCCATTAGAGCCATTCCTAGGAGCCTTGGACAAGGATTAACAAAACCTCTATTTGTGTTAAACCCTGTACTGCATTAATGCATAACGGCTTGTTACCCTAAGAGTATACCTGGCTGACCCTTTTATTAATTGAGAAAAGACTTGCTGGACCATTCCCTTGTAAATGATAGATTTTTAAGCAGACATAAAATAAAAATTGGATTTGGGGACTTTAAGAAAATGGTGCAAAATCAATTTCTGAGATGTGCACATTATCTTAAAATATATTTTCTATCTGAAGTTCATATAACTTAATTTCATGTTGATGTTAGGTTTGCATATGAAGGGTGCATTCAGAGGACATGACTAGGAAGAAGACCATCTTGAGCATCACCATCATAGGGGCTGGCAGGATCTATGACTGCAAGCCATAACGCACTCCAAATATAGCCAAGCGACACACTGGACATTGACCAGCCATGAAGGTTTTAAATACAAAATGGTTATATTATTTTTGTTTTGTTTTGTAACAGATATTTGTTACAAAATACCTGTTTCTCTCATTGACTTGGGATAATCTGCTTTATGTATTTGGATTTTTTTAACAAAGTGTCATAGTTTTAAAAAATGTCATTTTATTCCAACTTGGAATAAAAGGAAAGTCATTTAGATGGCAGCGCCTTCCAGACATATTGGTAGGGGCTCAAACTTAGTATGTGTCGCTCTACATTCACAGACATATTTGCAGTGATTACTATCTATTCTATGCCAATGTATAAGTATTCGCTGCATTCAAAGCTATCAACTGGCTATCAATGCAAAATACTTCCATGAAGTACTGGTAGGTCTCACCCCAGAAAATGAGAGTTGCCAACTGCTGTAACCTGGCAAAACAAGATTTACCATATTACTGGTTTGATAGTGGCATCAGGGGCTGCAGGGGGTTAATTGTACCTGGGCCTGGGGTCAAAAAGGGGACCTGGAAATTTCCTGGGATCTTACATTTTCCAATATCACCCAGACTTGCTATGCAGCCTCTGCCACTGCAGACCGGGCAAGGCACATTGGGGGCGCTACCATGTTCGGACTGCATGTCAGCAAGCTGTATATGTTGCAGGCCACTTGCAGGCCACTTCTTAACATAGTGTCAAATCTGTATATGCTTGCAGGCCACTTCTTAACATAGTGTCAAATCTGGGAGGAAACTGGTCTGTTACAGCAGCTCTTTGGCTTCTGGATCCTCTTACCATGAAGGAGTGTTTCAGGGATGTAGCTCAGGGATGTAGCTGCAGGACTACAGCTGCTGCAGAAGTAAGCTTTGATATCCAGAAATTTCCTGGAATCTCAATTGGTAATGAAATATGGAGAACGGGTTGACTGGGTGATTACATCTGGTATTTGCAAGACTTTTCCAGCGATTGCCACCTTCTTCTGCCCTGTTTTGCCCCTCCCTCTCCCTTTGGGGTCCAAAAGAAACTTTGGACCCCCTGATAAAATTCCTCTCAGAGACTCTGGGTGGCATTATCAGATGCTCAATTTGAGAGCCATGTTAATGTTTATAGCCACTGTATAACAGCACACAAGTTGGAGATCACTATACTGCCATAAAAGACAGAAAGTAACCTTGTAGGTATCTCCTGGGCATTTAAGTAAGATTCATGTGCTCTTTTCCTCAATGGAGAGCAGAAAACAAAGCAACAACTGAGCTGGAGGGCTAGGGGGAGGGAAGGCTAGTATAGGAAAAAAAGGGCTTCTGAATGGCAGTGTAACAGCTGAGACTATCACTAAGCAACTCCCCCCCCTTTCCCGGCACCCAAAGTTCTACACAAAACACATGCAAAGTGTTGTTCTGGGGATTTGCTTAAATGGTTCCTGCAAAACACTGCAGAAACCTATTTCATTATGTATAAAATAGGACCAACGTTTGTTTTATAGAATGTTTAGCACTCAAGGGTGTACAAACCAGCATGCATAGAATTATGCACTGCAGAACAATGTTTGTACTATCAAGCATGAGAATTATAGTCTATTCACTTCATACAAGCTTTGTCCAAGGACAAGCAATGGACAAGCTTTGTCTATTGAATTCCTAAGATTTAAACTTTTGCTTAGCCATGAGGCTCAATGAAGATCTTGGGGTTATTATTTCTCAGCTTTTGGCTATGATTCCATTCATGCTTACCCGGGAGTAACCCCCATTGACTATAATGGGATTTACTTCTGAGTAGACATGCCTATGCTTGGGCTCTAACTCTGTGATAAAAATAAACTATTAAGCAAAGTACTCTGCATTCTGGGCAGGAGAAAAGGAAAGCTATAAGTTAGGCCTGATTAAAAAAATGCCATCCATGCAGAGTAAGGAGCTCAATGTCTGTTATATGCATGGGAACAATAGTGGTCACCTAAGACATGTTTGTGCTTGCAACAGAAAATACAAATGACATACCCATGGTGAGGCCTAACCTTAGCACAAGGCACCTTTGGCAGTGTTGAGGGGCTTGCCCTGGCCTGCCAGAGAGAATTACAACCGTCCAGCAACCAATAGTTGCTGATTGGGCAGGCTCCCTTCCACTAACACTGGTGGTTAGGCTTAACATATTACCTAAATCCAGAGGCATTCCTAGAGGGGGGCAAAATGCTAGATTTTTCAGGAGCCTGAGGTCCTGTGTAAAGCGGCCCCTGTGTAAACCCCCCTCTAGGCACGCTATTGCCTAAATCAGACAGTATTTCCAAATATTGTAGGCTTCCCATCTGGTGCCCATTTCTTTCTTTCTTTCTTTCTTTCTTTCTTTCTTTCTTTCTTTCTTT
>JAJKFI010000031.1:12869403-12919940 GCA_029204185.1 Lerista edwardsae
TTTCTTTCTTTCTTTCTTTCTTTCTTTCTTTCTTTCTTTCTTTCTTTCTTTCTTTCTTGCTTGCTTGCTTGCTTGCTTGCTTGCTTGCTTGCTTCTCTGGAAGCTGAAACATGAGCCAAAACATGTAGGTAGTATTCTGGGTTCCGTTAAAGAGCCTGATTCTAATCCAGACTTCCATTTTTCCGGTAAATGAGGGAAGGCAAAACTGGGGCTTTCAAAAGGGAAAAAGTGATACAATGCTTTCTTTCCCTCTCACAAATGTGGCCCAGAAAGCTTAAGAAAAGACTATAGTCACAGATCAGTAGTTTGAGGTACAGGTTCCTTTATGAAGCTATAGGTAGCTTTTCCCTCCCTTGGAGAGGAGGTGAGAGCTGCCCAAAGAACACAGTGGATAAATCCAGGTTGTTAGCATAAATGTGATTAGGCAGCAGTATCAGCACCCCCACTACACCCATCACCACCTTCACAGAAGGAACTACACAGACAGGACTTTGTGCTCTTTCCAATTCATGTATCAAAATGTCATTTTTGATTTTAGTTTTTCAACAGTGTGATGCATCTGCATACAAGCCAACGGGACACATGTTTCTTCATTCAGATAAGTACTAGATTTGGTCTGGGGAGGCATGCAAGCAGAGAATTTAAGTAGAATAAGCTTTGCTACAAACTGAAGGCAATGTTTTTTGGCTGGAAATTCAGCTCTACCTTTAATGTGCAATATTAACAATGCACCATGCTGCAGGGCTTCTGTAAGCCACAATCTCTTAACCACAGGCTCTCCAACCTGAAAGATGGGCAAAATGGACATTATTGTGACAATACAGTAGCACTGTCAAAATGGTTAAAAACTAAAAGCAAAATGTTTAAATATATACATTTATCAGTATTATTACTTATTGTGGTGAGCAAAGTGCTTTGCAGGCCATTTTTTTTAGCAAACTAATATGCTATCTATCTTGTCTGCAAATATCAAAACACAATAAAGCCTCCCAGTCAGGAACAGGGTGGTTAAATTATTCACATGTTAACACAGGACCCAGCACAAGCTTGCCTTATGTAGTTTGAATATTTGCAGCTATTGGCCTGAGCAAGGTGTAATCCACTGATTAGGCCAGTCTGACTCTTTTTGTGCAGGCCGAGATTATCAGACTTCTTCACATTTCAGTAACAACGATGGGCATCATCTTTCATAATACTGCTTTGAATTTTTAAGAACAGAGAATTTATCTCCAAGCTCCATCAGGTGCTATTGAGACTCTCCACTTTTGTTTTCAAAATGTACACATGGTTAATAAGTTACAGCTGCGGTTCACAGCATGGAATGAAGTCAAAGTGAAATAAATGGTATTTCATATTTCATGTTGAATAAATGTAGGAACCTGACTGTTAAGTTTCAAAATACCTTATTTATTTATATACCACCCTTCCTCCAAAGAGCTCAGGGTGATGTGCAAAGTTCCTTCCCTTCTTTTCTTCTCACAACAACCCTGTGAGGGAGATGAGGCTGAGAGATAGTGACTGGTCCAAGGCCACTGTTGAAGCTTCATGACTGAGCAGGGATTTGAACCTGGATCTTCCTGGTCTAAGTCCTCAAACCTTACATAGTCCTGGCTCTCTGGTAGTCAAGATTTGTTTCCATTTCACAAAAGAGACACCCACAATGCTTATCCACAGTCATAGTAAGCTGCCCTCGACAGAGTCAGCCCATTGATCTTAATATCATTGTCATTACTGGTAGTATCTCTCCAGGGTTTCAGACAAGAGTCTTTACCAGACACATCTAGTCCAGGAGATGCCAGGGTCTGAACCTTGGGGTATTCAGCACACAAATATATCCTACCACTAAGCTACTCTCCTATAGTGAACATCATTTCCCCATAGCCAGAAATGCCACACTTGTCATTTTTACCTCTATCCTGTGCATTAGCTCACCCCTCTGTTCATGAAGCTTTTCTCCTGCAAAAAGAACAAAAAGCAACTTAAATATGAAGTTTCTCCCACAGCAAAACTCTTCTGCTTTTTATTGACTGGCCTCAGACTGGCTTTATTGACTGGCTTACAGCCCTTTCCATGAACTAGTATTATTTACCATAGACTAATGACGAAAGTGAGGCAGATATTAAGTTTTTGCAGTATTTTATTACAATTGTGGAAAAAATATTCTCATTGTTTTATAATGAACATATGATTTTCAATACTTATTTCATGGAAAATCTTAGTTCAGTGTTTCTCACACTGAGTTGGGAGCCAATTGGTAGCAACCTGATGTCAGGTGTGTTGCAGAAAGCAGCCATCTTGGAAGCTGCAAACCTTACTCTTGCTATATTTCTTTTGTGACTGTTGAGATTTTAAAAAATCTTGTTTTTAGTTCAGTGCTTTCACATAATATTTTGTCTAATCTTGCTTTCTGTCTAGGATGTTTCATGGTTGTGCAATTGCTGTAGCCCAGGAATGCCAGTTAACATTCCAGGAGTGTCATTTTTTATGCCACACAGCATTTTCTGCTTGATGATGTCACTTCCTGCTATTACATCACTTCCAGGTTAATAACATCACTTCTGGTGTGTCCTGACACAAGTGCCATTCTAAAGGGTCCCAGTCTAACAAGTTTGAGAACCACAGTTTTAGTTCATTTAAAACAATATTTTCCATGTAATCATCACCCTGATCCACAGCACTTCTGATGCAGACCTTGAAACACGGTACATACTGGGGTTTCCTGCACCCTGATCAGATCACGAGGGAAGTGTGGGATAATTGGAAATATAAGAGGACTTCAAAAGGCAAAAGTGTTGGGAAAATGGAATGCAGGAGTAGTCACAGAATGGACAGGCCCAGATGCAATTTGATGTGTAACTCTAGGCACCACAGTTCATACAAACAACTTCATCTGGTTAAGCGCAAGGATGCCAGATTGGATACCATTGAATTCCAACCCACTGGTATGTTCTCAGTGAACTATCAGTTAAATGTTTATTTGCAGGATGTAGAACCTGTTCTCATGTTGCCTGTGCTATAGGCGAGTGGAGCAGATTTACTGCCGCTTCTGCAAAGAGCTTGTTTTTGCCAAGCAATAAACATTAAGAAAGTGTTTACACTGAAACAACACATCCCTAATGGCTACTGAATCAAATTTCCACCATTCACCCCCCCCCCCAAATTCAAGGTTTATTATAGGTTGTAACTGGCACTGGTGCCCCAATAAAAACGCACCCAGAGAGCTCTAGGAAAAGTGGCTTGCGCTGAGAACAGTTTGGCTGGGTGACAGAAGAGGAGGATCATGCGCACACAAGGGCAGCGTCAGTCCTGGAGACAGCAGCATTTGCAGTTTTCTCTATTTCAGGATCTAAAGCGAAGAGGAAGGCGCCTGGAAAGATCGGAAGTACAAGGGGGCAAGAGAAGGCATGGGGAGGAGAGGATGGCTCGAGACTGATGAATGAACGATGGTCTGTGAACTGGTGAAGTGGAGAAGGAATCTGGAAAACAGTCGCTGCATCGGAGGCAAGGAAACGGGAGTCGCTGGTGCAGGCTGCGTGAGGCTGATTGGGAGGGAAAAAGAAAAAAAGATTGCCACAGATTTTCTTTCGATCGGGGTGGGGTGGGGAGGGAGACGAGGTGAGATCGTGTTGTTGATTCAGACTAGCGCCGAGGAAAAAGTGTGAGATTGTGGTGAGGAAGAAGCTGGAGTGATGAGAGAGCAAACGGGAACGCTGGAGGAAGCCGCTGTTGCTGCTGGACTCGACCGGGAGGCTCGCCGCTGCCGCCAACGCCGCTGTGACTCCTGCGCTTGGGAAGGACTCGAAGAGCCTCAAGTGTTCGCCACTCCCCGGCGCCTTCTCCACCAGCCGGGACCATGGAGACTTTAAACGGCACCAGCCTTGGCGAGCCACTCAAGCCGCCGCCGTCGCCGCAGAGTCCGCACCATTCCTTCGCCGAGAAGAAGAGGCTCCACCGAGCTCCTTCCCCTGCCAGACCTTTCCTCAAGGATCTCCACGCCCGGGCATCCTCCGCCAAGCCCCCGCCGGTGCCTCCCAAGTCGCCCAGCCTGTCGGGGAAGCCGCAGCCCCAGCAGGGGGGAGCCCGTCCGCAATCGCCGGGGCTCTTGGCCACTCAGAGCCGCCTCTCTCGGCGCACTTGCGCCCAGGGCGCAAAGGCGGCGGCGGCGGCGCTGGGCGGCGGCGCGCCGGGAAAAGCGGGCAGCGCCAAATCCGCCCTCTCGAGCAAGAAGGCGGCCCGGGCACAGGATCAGGCCGGCGGCAGGGCCGGCGGGAGGCAGCTCGGGGGCGAGCCCGTCCACCACCCTTCTGGAAAAGGCAGGAAGGGGAAGCGATGCGCCGCCTTGGCCCAGCCAGGCTCCTTGGCTCCGGCCGTCTCGCTGAGCAGTGGCCCCGCGGGCAGGATCAGCCACACGGACAGCAGCTCTGATCTGTCCGACTGCCCCTCCGAGCCGCTCTCCGACGAGCAGAGGCTCGCCCAGGCCGCCAGCAGCGATGCGGAGTCTGGCACAGGCTCCAGCGACCGGGAACGCGAGCAGCCACAGCCGCCTCCGCCGCCGCCTCTCGCCTCGGGGCCAGGCGGCAGCGGCCCCCAGCATGCCCTGCCCTCCTCCTCGGACGCTTCGAGCAGAGGACCCGCCGCGCCACCTGCGTCGCCGGCTCCCCCGGGAAGCAAGGGGGAGCAGCAGCAGCAGGGCGACGAGGCGACCTGGGGAAGAGCCCCGGAGAAAGCGCCCTCGAAAAGTGCCCAGCCTGCAGGGAGCGTGAGGCTGGGCGGCAAAGCCCCGATGGGGCTCCCTTGCGAGAGGGGGGGACCGTCGGCGGTGGATGAGGAAGAGCTGCTGAGGGAAATAGAGGAGCTGCGCTCGGAGAACGATTACCTCAAGGTACTAAATGGCGGCAAGGGGGAGGGCGCTCGGATTGGGCCTGCAGGGCACTGAGCAGCAGGTGGGGGGTCGGGCGAGGGAGGTGGCGGGAAGACGCCGCATGGCCGAGGCGGGAGAGTGGCGGGGACAACTTCTCCCAACTGGCAGGCCCCCACCCCACCCCTGGAGCTGCGCGGGTGGTTCTGTGGCGCGCCTTGGAAAGCTGAAGTCTTTCAAGATGTCCCCGAATTCTGGAATAAGCGGCACTTCTTGGAAGAGAGAGAGCCCCTCATTAGCAACTGTGGGCCACGCTGATGGCGACTGCAGAGCGTGGGAGGGGCGTGCTGGTCCAGAGAGAGCGGGGGGGGGGAAGTGCACGTGCGCATGTGTTGCGCACTCTTCCCGCAAATAAGCTTGAAGCTGGTGGTTCTAGAAGTCCTTAAAAGCTGCCCTTTTGGCTTGTCAGCGGCATACAATGCCACGCCTCACAACTGCAGAAACGTATTCCGTTTTTTGTTGTGTCTTGTAGAGAGGAATATCACTGGTTTAAACTTTTGGACTGCCACAAATACTCTTTAAAGTGGCTTTGCTGTGCTATGTTCTAGATTAAAACCATGTGATGCACACTGCAGCTAGCTAGGCGCCCTCTTCAACACCCATTGTGTCAAAGCAATTTAATTGTTTTAAAAGATACACCAGTTCTATAGTCTGTTATGAAATGTTATCTGGACAAAAGAAGACAAGATTGTTTGCGAGAGATGATGTGAGGTTCATTGCCTGAAGGAGATGTATATAATGGAGGCTGTTACTGGTTGGTACTTGAATATTATGGAAGGATGGCATGTGGGTGGATTAGGCATGGATAGGGTTACCAAATCGAAGCTGGGATATAGAGTGCTTATACCTTTAACCATTGTATAGAAGAGGGAATTTGGGCAGGTGCAGCTCATCATGGAAAGGTTTCAAAAGGTGCACCTGCCTTCTTCTATACAATATTTAGAGGTATAGGCACTCTGTCCCAGTGTGGATCTGGTAACCCTAGGTATGGATAATGTTGACTTTCTCATCAACTTAGATACAGTCGTGTCTCAGTATCCATTGGGATTGGTTCTGGGACTTCCCACTGATTCCCAAAACAATGTTAAATAAAAGCAGTTAAAACAAAAGTCAGTTAGATGATAAATTAGAACTGCTATTTTCAGCCAAGAAAAGTGACCCCCTCCCTTTGCACTCACTTACTGAAGAATGGAATGTGATTAATCACTTTCATGTTCCATTCTTCAGTAAGAGAGGGTCTCAAGAATGAGCTGAAAATAGCAGTTCTAATAGTCTGACTCCCTAGAAAAGCAATTTTTAGAACGGTGATATGTTTTTCCCCCCTTCTCCAGGGATCAGCAAAGTCCTTCTTATCTGCAGTGGCCACCAGTGTTAAGTCAAATCAGTGTATAAAAAGGTTGGACCTGTATTTTTGCACATTAAACTGTATCACAACTGTATCACAAATGCAGTAATTGTTAGTGCCTGGATATGCTTATCCACATATTTCATTTGGTGCAGGTACAATCTGCATGATTGTTTCTTTCCAAAAATCAAGCCAAATGATTTAATTGTTTACATAGAATTGTGCATCAGGGTCAGACCTGGGCACAGACATTCTGGATCTTGATACAGCATAACATGTGACCAGCTCTATGCTTCTCAGTGCACCTTGTGTAGTAGTTATATATTTGCACCAAATCTGTCACCTGCTTTGAAGCTCTAAAAATTTGGGTTGAACTGTTTGGGATAATATGACGCTGGTGCCACAGTCCTGCTGCTTAAAGACATAGTCTTCTGTGAGTTCATTTTAATAGAAACATTGCTGCTGGGAAACTTGGACAGTTCAGTCTTTGTGCATGTTTATTTGAAAGTAAGTTCGCCTGAATTTAGTGGGCTGTCTTCCAAGTAAGTGTGCATAGACTGTGGTCTAATTTATTATGCAGCAAGGCAAGCACAATTCATGATGGATTGTTAAGAGTGTGTGGAAGAGGGCTTTATATGTTGATTTTTTATTGTTTTAATTGTCATTCAGTTTGAAGTAGTGTGCCAGGAATGTGATACAAAGTCTGTAAATATAGAAGTACCATGTAGTTGTTTTGTTAGCTTGAATTTGGCATATTGTTTCCAAACATTTCTTGTGTTGTGCATATAATGCACCTTGTATCAAAATCCTAAATGCAATTTAAGTCATGTTGACTTCAGTGGACTTATTTCTAACTTAAAATGAGGGCTGTGTCGGACAGTACTACCTCTGCAGTACAGTGTTTATACTCCATAAATTCATTAAAGCCTTGTTGGAAAAATATGAGCATTGTTCAAGCATGTGGCTGTTTGACCTTTTTCCTTGTACAGTTTTGAGATCTCCCATAAAGCAACACAATGAAAATGATGGATAAGGCGCTACTGTGTATGATCTTATTTCTTTACAAAAGCCTGACTTCTGCACTGGATGGTTGCAGTGCCAGTGTTCAGAAAGCTGATAAGAGACTAGAGAGAGCACAGAGCTAGAGAAAACTTGGTACAGTCTTTTTGTCTATGGTATTATAGTCTCAGTGATTACCTTTAAACATCTGCTTGTAGCCAGATATTCTCTGCTCATGTTTTAAAATTAACATTTTATGTATTTCTCACAGCACAAATAGTAAAAAGGAAAAAATAGAATACTGTATAAGCCAATAACAATTATTATGCACAATGAATACGTGCATGGCAAATATGAAATGGCATATTACATGGCAAATATGCAAGTTACAACAGCTGGTATCCAGCATTGTATAATATACATAGTATATTTGTAAAAGGAAGGACAGGTGAGAGATCATACATGAATAACAAGGGGCCTTTCTACTTTTAGGGTTGTCAGCATGGCCAGCCTTTAACAGCTGTGTGGCATGCAGAAATGTAGCAGCAGTTTTTCCTGCTATGGGAAATTACCGGCTGGGAATTTTCCGCTTAATTTCCACTCGCTGGGCAGCTGTTTGAATGGTACAGGAGCCCCACCAGAATTGAGCAGACAATCCTTTCTACAGGATCAATACAGCAGAACAGGGATCAGTACAGCATAATCCTATGCATGCCTACTCAGAAGTAAATCTCTTTGAATTCAGTGGGACTTTTAGGAAAGTGTTACAGACTTGCAGCCTTAAAGTGTTCTGAGTTTTTGGCTGAGTTTTTGTACAACGTTTCTGCAAGTCTCAATGCAAGTAGTGTGACATCCTGTCCAGACATAGTGGGATGGAGGAAGTTGCAGGAGTTCAGGCATGTGCATGTGTGCTGCCACTGCTGCTGCGGTGGCTGTGATCCTATTTACAACCCACAGGCTCCAGCTGCTTGCAAGTATTTGCGCGATCACATCAGCGGCTGCAATTTTCAAAGATATTCGCTGGGGTGGTCCTGCCCCACCTTCCGCCCCTGCACCGCACATCGCTGGTGTGCACACCCACCCATATCCTTTCAATAATGTGATTATATGTTCAGATTATATTACCAAATACAAACGGGGACAGAGTGCCTATATCTTTAACCGTTGTACAGAAGAGGAAATTTGGGCAGTTGCAGCTCATTATGGAAGGGTTTCAAAAGCTGCACCTGCCCAAATTCCCTCTTCTGTGCAGTGGTTAAAGATATAGGCACTCTGTCCTCATTTGTATCTACGGAGCACACATATGTGTGCTCCATAGCAAGAGAAAGGTCTCCAGAGAGTAATTTTTTAAAAAATCCTTAAAACAAACTTTGGCATGTGTTTATGTGTGGTGTGCATGCATGTGTTTAGCTTTGCTGTAGTTTGCTATTTTTAAACAAAATTCTGCTGGATGAGCAAGATCAGCCTTAGGAGCTCCAAGGCCCAATGCAAAACATTCTCCCTTCTTTGCAACCATCTCTGCTCACCAGGACAAGCGGCAGTGGCGAACTGGGACCAACGTGGCAACTGGAAGTAGGTGGTGGTGATGTGATGATATCACTGCCAACTGCTTCTGGGGGATTATTTCAGGCCAGGTAGACCCAGGGGTGGGCAGGAGGGTCATCCAGCAGCAACGCCTGCTCGCCATGCTCGCCCCTTGGCACCTCGGGATGGAAGATTCATTTCCTGAGCATCAGCTGCAGAATGAGGTACTGGCTGGGGTTGCGGGCACTGTGCTCGCCACCCCAGGTTCCCCCCCCCAGGCACAGGTCCCAATTGGCCCAATTGTCCTTAAGTCCGTCCTGTGGATGATTGTTCCCCTACTGGGCCATGAAGGACTTTCCAAAGATTTTCTTTTTAAACACAGTAGAGAAGCTGAGTAGTCAAAATACCATTGTAATGTTAGTGTTGTATCAAACATACCACCACATCACAATGACTGTGATCACTGACATCACTGTGGATGACTGAAATCGTAGGTATACTGGAGCATGCCTGTACTCCATATATACTTAAAGTCAATCTTACATGTCCTAGAGCCAATTTTTGGAATTCAGGGGAAGATCCAGAGCTGAGTGTCAGTAATAAGTAATATTTAATAATATTTACTATTTATTATATAATAATAAGTCCAATTATTAATAGACATATGCACTACCTGGGAAAGAGATAGCATTTTTCCAGGTATTAAATGCTGTGGTTGGAATGTTGAAAAATGTGATGGAAGTGCAGAAGTCAACTTTGAGCAGATACAAAGGCTGTGGAAACCAAAAAGAAACCAAAAGTGCATATTTTGCACAAAAATTTGATGGTGTGGGAAGGTCAGTGGAGACACATGAGAGTACTTGGAGCAGGAGAAGAGGATGAGAGAAAAGTGCTGGATTAAAATTGTAAGATTAAGAAGCATAGCAGTCCTGCAGTTAATTATATTCTGGTGACCAATATATGTTTGATCTTTGATTTGCGTGCTGTACACCTGAAAGCTGTCTGGGTAGAGACAGCAGGGTAGAGGGAGTATGGCTATTCTGCTGTCAGGGTATGCCACATAGACAACAGGTGTTTCAGACTTCCATGCAGCTGTGGATATGGACTGCCCTTCCATCTCATGTGACAAATGAGTTGCCACCACTTCCTGTGTATTGGGAGCAAATTATATAGCATATTCTGCATCAGCGATATTCACTAGGAATTAGACAATGACTAATTTGGAACAGTGTGCACCGTGGACATACTTTTTTGTGCTTAATATGAAGAAAAAAATATTCCAGATTTCTTTAAATGCAAACATGTGCAAACTTGCACTCTTAGAGCCCAATTCTATGCCTGTCTATTCAGACATAAGTCCCATTATAATCAATGGGGCCTACTCCCAGGTAGGTATGGATTGTAGCCTATATTTTAAATAAGCATCCTAGTATCCATGGAATCTGTAATCAGTGATATTGGGGCATATCTGTACTCCATATATACTTAAATGCAACCTTACATGTTCTACAGCTGATTTTTGGAATTCAGGGGAAGATCCAGAGCTGAGTGCCAGTGATCCCTGGCTCAAATTAAACTCTGTCCTTATACATCTTGCAGAACACCATCTCCCCCATAAATGCTTTTGCAAAGAAGCTCAGGATGCAGGGTTGATTTAAACAAGTTCCACAGGGGTCTTCGAGAGTAGTGTTGAAAGTGGTAGAGAACTGTGAACAAACATGTTCTCTACCAAGAGATGGATGTTGAGCTCAGCCCTTAGGGACTCCTGCAGGATCTCCAATTTAGATAAAGTTCTCCTCTAGAGTGATCACTTTGTAGCATGGATAACAAATATGGCAGGGGATAAAAAGCTTTTTCTTGAAACTTTAAATCAAATCTGTAGTGGAAAGAATGATGTTGCATCATCATATTTTGTTCATATATGTGTGCAAAACCCATTAGCACTTTTAAATATTAGACAGGCCCATAAAGCCAAGAACAGCTGAGCATTGTTATAAAGGTATTGTCCTAGCTTAAAATATTATTTTTCTTACCTTTGTCTTCCAGGCCATATATAGAAGTCACTATTCAAAATTCTACCAAGTGATTTTATGTGCTGGAGCTTTTACAAGATTTGTTTTTACAGTATGATCTTTTGGCACAGCAGAGAGGCTACATTCAGAAAGATCTATAAATAAAGGAAACTGAGCTTATTGGGTAACCACAGATGCTATACCATTTGTCTCTCTTTCTTGTGAATATAGTTCTGTATTTAGGCTTTTGATAAACAAAAACTTCACTGTTATGTGTGTAATCTTCCCTCACTTCCACAGAGTTTGTGGGAATTTTATGTAGAACGTTGTGCAGAACTGGGCCAATACTAGTTGATTAAATATAGATAAATCTTGAGGTGAAAAAAGAGGAGTCCTCTTAATAGCAAGAAGAAGGGATGGGTTGTTATTTATAGAGGCAGCATGGTACAGTAGCCTTGGGTGTTGTCCTGGTGGATGTTTTACAAGGCTGGATTAATTTAGTTACAAAAATCAAAAGGGGGAAGGGGTCCAGAGGAGCCACAAAAACCACAGAGCTCAAAATGTGCTGAAAAGCACAAGATCTATGGGTTTATGAAATGTGAAATAGTCACAAAAACAACATACTTTGGATAGCTAGCACACCTGTTACTTGTGCTCTTATTTATTTATTTGAAAAATTTATACAGGTTGAATATCCTTTATCTGGACTGCTTGGGACAGGAAGGTGTCTGGATTATGGATTTGTCTCGATTTCAGAATAATTGCATTAATATGATGAAAAATTCTTTCTCTTCCTCTTTTCACTGTTACCCATTTGGATGTCTGCTGGCCTCTTTGACATTTTTTAACAATGGCACACATTACACAGCAGAAATAGAACATCCTGCACATGGGAATGAGCACAAGACCTCTAGTGTTCACACAGCAGAAAGTTTAAAAAAAAAAGTCTTGGACAAAAATTTTGTCCAAAGTTTTTGGGGAATTTCGCAATAGTCCAGATTTAGGATTTCCAGATAAGGGGTCATGTACCTGTATCCTGCCTTTCCGTAATGAAGCAAATGCTTAAGGTGGCTTACAGAGCTATATAAAAAATACACTGTAACAACAATAAGTAGAAAACATCAAGAACAAAAACATTTTATTTAACATTGATTTTTCTACTCTTCCTTTGGGGGAGCTGTTCAGCATCTGTGGATAATGAAATCCATATATGCTGAATCTGCGGATCATGCAGACTCCTTGTATAATGTCTGTATATTTGAGACATATAATCTGAGGCCAGATTCCTCCGAACCTAAAGAAAATTCAGAATAAATGTGCATAAGATAAGATGGTTGAGTGTTGTTGAACTATATTTCACATTATCTTACTGCTCCAGAAGGCATTGGCATGAGCACCATTCTGTTGACAGGTCTTTGCAATAGAAAAATATGGCTCTTTTTTAATTGATACCATTTTCAGAACTCTTAACTCCATGGTCAGACAGATTCTGTAATTTTTCAGTGTAGACTGTGCAACTGATACAAATTCCAAGTGCTTCCAAACCAGCCTTCACTTGCAGTGAATATTGAATGCAGATTGTAACAGTGGGAAATCACTGTAGAAAATCAGTGTATTTGCTTCATATATATTTATAAGATCTCTGCGGGCAATAATTACCAGAATGTATAAGAGACAAATATCTTTTGTTTATAAATGTATCTGAAGAGTAGCAAAGTAAAGGTTTTTTTTAACCTTTTGGTGGGTAGAAAATCTCATCCTCTTGCACTTAAAAAAAGGAAAATTGTACTCTGACCTTACGCATCAGAATGATTTGGGCTATTTGGAAGCACTGGGGCAGTCAGCTGCTAGACTGAAAGATCAGTTTGGTAAACAATGGCTGTAGGTCCATGTGTCTCGTTAGCCACAGCTGTGGCTCTGCTGAAACATAGCATTGTCCAAGGGAAGTAGAGTGAATTATTTGCATAATGTGATAGACAGTAATTTCCCTCTGTAGCTCTCAATAGGTTATGTTAAAGTATCACTGGCCAGATGACTGCTCTAACTATTTAAAACTGTGGGCAATTTGGGAATGCATTGACACTGTCATAATCCTGATTGCTTGTATTAGTTCTAAGAGCGTAACACTTGAGGGGGACTGTAATTGTGCATAAATAATGCCAGTCATAAGTCCAAAAGAAATAAATGTGTTCATAATCATTCCTTTAAAACAAAAGTGGTACACATCGTGTGATCTCCCCCTTTTGAGAATATCACAGCCAAATCCTGAACTGCACTGGTGCAATGGGACCACATGAACTATGTCGCATCCAGTGCAGCTCAAGAGGTCTCCTTGGGGCAAGGAGATTTATTTGCTCCCCCTTAGTCCCTTGGGGCATCTCCCATCCACCACAGCTATTTAGCTGGCAAAATCCAGGAAGCCCAGTATAAGGGTAAGCAGGTTGGGAAGGTGGGGTTGTTATACAGGCCTGCTGCACTGAGCCTGCCCCCTCCCGGGCTCTATCTGCCCCCATTCCACCCTTGCCTGCCCCAAAAGTCCTCTCCTTCCCCTCCAAAATGCTCTCCTGACACCCTCTCCCAGCCCCCACACCAACCAGCACAACCTTAACTGTGCTGGCCCCCACTGTGCCAGGATGCAGCGCCATCAGACTAGCACAGGCTGTTGGGCCAGTAGTGCCAGCTCCTGAGTAGCCACAAACATGCTTTACGGCATGTTTGCGACACTCTGAGCTGACGCAGGGTTGGCTGTGCCAGCTCAGCTGGGAGTTAGGATTGCGCTGTGCTTGTGTGTAGCTTAAGGATTTTCCAATAAATAATTTAAAAGGTCAACATTTGCTTTCTTAGTGCATATTTATTTACATAGTACTATTCCTCAGTATTTACAGATTAATTTTAATGTTTATAGTACCGTAATTTAACAAAAGTTAACGTTTTATTTTCAATAAATGAAATGGATCAATTTTGCACATAAGTTATGTGGCAGCAGTTCATATATTGGAAAAGCAGGCTTTCTGATCATTTTTGTTGTAAGCAAGAACTCTGTTTTAGTTCTCTGTGGTTTGAGTATTGTGAAATACAAATGAGTGGCTACTTTGCTTGCTACCTTCAGTCTCCCCAGAGTTCATTTGAGTTGAAAGTGTTTTAGTAGGCTTATCAGGGAAATGTAGCGAAGAATCCATCAAGTGCTGTTTTTCTACAACCTCCATTCATTTCAACAGGCCTTGAATAGCAACCTCGCCCAAGGCCAATTAAATAGAATGGCAGCTGTGTAGCAGCATTGTGTCTGGGGGATTGTCTCAAAGTATTAAACATTTGGGCTGCAGCCATGTGCCCAGTTAGGCCTCCAAGAAACTAAGGGCGCAATCCTAACCTGGAGTTAGGCCACCAAAAATCACTTGTGCCGGCCCAGGAGTGTTGCAAACACTCTGTAAAGCATGTTTGGACCACTCTTGGAGTCTGGGTGCTGTCCTTTGACTCTGAGAGTGCAATCCTAAACGGATGTTCGGCAGAAGCTAAGCCAGCAAAGTTTGGCCAGCACAAGGGCCACCATAAAGGGTGTTTGGACTACTCTTAGAGTCAGGGAGGATGGCTTACGTCTGTGTGCTGGCACTCTCTGACTTCTAGAGTGGTCCAAACATACTTTACGGTGTCCCTTGTGCTGGCCAAACTTTGCTGGCTTATCTTAGGCCGGCCTAATTTAGTTTAGTGGTCCAAATGTGCTTTACAAAGTGTTTGCAACACTCCTTGGCCAGCACAAGTGACTTGTGCCAGCCTAAATCCAGGTTAGGATTGCGCCCTTAGGCTGAATACCTAGATACACTTTCCTGGGAGTAACCCCCATTGAACACAGTGGGACTTACAGTACTTCTGAGTAGACATATATAGGATTGTACTCTAAGACTATAGTTGATGCATGTTTATTCCCTACAGTGCAATCCAAACCCCAGGCTGGAATAGGCAGGCTGGCATGCCTGTCCCATATCCAGCATGGGGCTCAGAGGTGCTGCAACGCTACCTGGGGAAAGAGGAAAATATTTGAATTGGGGGCCCCGGGCCAGGAACAGAGGTTAGGATCCAGCCCAAAGGCCTGCCTCCACCCTGTCCCTGGGCCAGTCCGTTGTTCGCACTCCCCCCACCTGGTCCCACCCTTCCCCCTGCCCTGTTCTGCCTCCCACCATCCACCCAGAGTCCCTGTGCTGGCCTTGGAAGGCTGACCTTACCCTTGGACCCCGTGAGAAGTCACCTGTGCACTGGCCTAACTCCCTCTGCAATGGTGCAAAGGCACTTTATGGCGTGTTCGTGACCAGACTGGGCCGGCCCAAGGGACTTGTGTCGGCTCAGGGAGTGGGTTTGGATCGTGCCACTAGTTGCTTATTTCATTGAACACCACCATGGGACATTTCTGATTAAACATGCAGAGCAGTTCAGTGGAAGACTGCAATACTTTACACACTTAATTTAGATCTAATCCCCATTCCATTCATTAGACCTTGCTTCTGAGTACTCATGCATAGAACTAAGCTGCAGGAGGATGCTTTCAGTCATAATTTTTACTTCGATTTATTATTTTATAATGGCATTGGTGTCATAAACGCCACACTTTATAAGGTCTGCTTGTGAGTGGAAAAAAGCTGTTAATGACATTTCCAAACATAGGTCCCCAACCTAAGACTCCTACTGTAAGAACATAAATAAAAGTGACCTAATTTCACTTTCTGTTTATTTGCAGTGATGCTGAGCAACCACATGTACCTACTGCCAAAGCTAATGATTCCTCCTATATTTAAAGGTTTAAAACAATCTTCCTATGTGTTACTGTAAGCGTCTAAATTTGGATTAACTCAATAGACATGTTTAACATGAGGACAGGATTTCACTTGTTTGCAACAGGTTTAACATAAGAAGAGCCTGGCTAGATCAGGCCAAGGGCTCATCTAGTCCAGCTTCCTGTATCTCACCAGATGCCTCTTGAACAGGGTGACCAGATACAGTGGAGGACAGAATGCCCATAAGTTTAACCATTGTATAGAAGAGGGGATTTTGGCAGGTGCAGCTCAACTAGAGATGTAAAACATCTGGAAATTTTGAAGCTTATAAAAAACACTTGTTTTTTTCCGGGTTTTTTTTGTGTGTGTGTGTGTGGAAAAAAATGAAAATTTTTGGAAAAATTGAAAAAAATGCTACATTTGCACTTTTTTTCCCTTTTCCAGATTGAAAGCATTCTGTTACTTTAGGAACACAAAATATGACTATGGACAATTTGACTTGGCATAAAATTATCACAACTAGCATATTAAAAATATAGTGTATCCAAACAATTATTACAAACATAATTTACTTTTTTTTAATAGTTATTCGTTATTGTAACACATGGAGCAACAATCTCCTGAACTGTTTACTAGTTTATATGGAACAGACAAAAAAACTCAACAAAACAACTTTTAAAAATCCAGAAGTAACTATTATTCATATTTTCTCTCCACAGTTTTAAATAAAAAAAACAAAAAACCATTCTCATAAAAAGAATTGAAGAGGGGGAAGTGTATAGAAGGGAGTGGGACTAAGTTTCAATGAATGGGCATGAAATTTAATCAGAATTGTTTTCTGATCTGTAATTACCAGTATCAATTTCAGTCACTGCTTCTGCAGCTATTCTGTTGTGTCTGTCATTATCACAGTTATTATGGACTTCTAAAAACTTAAGATTTACCCGGATTGAAACAAGTTTCTCTACCCTTTTACATGTCAGTTTATTTCTTGATTTAGTGTGTTTCCAAACATAGACCAGATTCTTTCACATGCAAGAATCCACTGCAGAGGATGGAGGAGTCTGAAAAGGGCGAGAAGCAAGAGGAGCCAGAGGCTGTGTTAGAGATGTGTAATTTCTGGAAATTTTGAAGCTTGGAAAAAAACCCAGTTTTTGCATTGGAGGATTCAGTTTGTAACCTAGGACTTGCTTGTCCTCAGTGCACAGAAATTAGAATAATCTGAGACCATACATATTTATAGAAATTATTTGGAAAATATTTGAACACCTTGTCTTAAAATATTTTATTCATCATGCTAAAATTAAATATTCCATAATCAAGTTTTTCTTTTTTCAATTTTTTCAATTTTTTGAAAAAAACAAAAATGCTTCAGGAAAAAAATGGGAAAAAAACAAACGGTTTTTTTCCTAATTTTTCTGGTTTTTTTCCGGGCCTTCACATCCCTAAGCTCAACATGGAAGGGTTTAAAAAGCTGCACCTGCCAAAATTCCCTCTTCTATTAAATGGTTAAAGGTATAGGCACAGTGTTTTCCATTGTATTTGATCTCTTTGCTCTGCAAGCACCCAAGACAACATGACACTTGTATTCTGTTACATTGGGCATAGCCTTCTTGACCATTACGTGCTTACTTGGAGAAGTTTTTTGACTCCTGCCTCATTTTGGGGGGATGCCTACAAACCAGTTCTCCAAGTGTCTGGAGTATGGTGTCGAGATTGTTGGCAGAGAGGGTATGGAGAGGTAGAGGCTGTTTTTTTTATAAAATAGAGGCTCCTGAGCAAGTCATCCTTAGGATTCAGTCTTCATTACTTAATAACATTTCAGCTTGGATTAAATGCAATATAAGTACAAAGATAATTTTTTTGAGGAATAGTTTCTCTTTATAATGATTTAAGTATAAGATACCTATAGGAGAACAGACCTATTATACTGTATTGTGTAACTTCCAAGTATTGGAATTCGTTGTATGTAATTTTTTCCCCTAAAAATCAAAATATATCCCGGCTAACTGTGAAGAGAGGCATCTTTTAAATTTTCATGGGCCATTCTCATGTGGCTGCTGCGGATTTCTATTTCTGGCAATGGCATTGTCCTTTGCACTGCCTGAAAGGCTGCTGCGCTACTGAGGGTGCAATCCTAAGCTGCGCTGAAACAGCACAGGCTGGCAGACCTGTGCCATATCAGTGCAGCTTGGGAGCAGCCTGGAGCCTCCACGGGACAAGGGCATGTTCTTCCCCTTGCCCTGGTGTAGGCACCAGCCATGCCTATGGGCTACTCGGATCTGGGCCTGCTATATAGCAGATGCAGATCCAAGTTTCCTGCGTGGCCCAAATTGGGGCCGCGTGGGCTGGGGGGTAAGGGTTTGGATGCAGCCTAATGGCCGCATCCAAATTCCACCCCCTGGGCCTGGCTGCCTCCCCCTGTCCAGAACCTCCCCAGCGCCAACCGAACTCGGCTTGCGCAGGAGCAGCGCACCAGCAGTTTCTGCCAGTACTGCAAGGCTGACAGAAGTGGGGCCTTGCAGCACTTCCTCAATTGCATGGGGCCAACACAAGCAGCTTGTGTTGGCCCTAGGGTGCCCTTGGATTGTACCCTGAAACAAGAGTTCAGAGAGCACAGCAGCCTGATAGGAATGGTGGCTCCTTCTAGTGAAGTACAATAGAACAGAAGTGTCAAACCAGTTTTATTTAGTGGACCTTATAGCATTCTTGGTGTCTGCTGGGGGTTGGAAGTGACATAGAGATGTCAGGAAGTGATGTCATTGAGCAAATTAAGTAATGCCCAGCTAGGGCTGGTGGCCCTTATTTTGACACCTACAATAGATGGATGAGCTTATGCAAAGTTTGTTGTTTTGTCGATAAATAGTTTTTAAGATTATAAATAGTCTTACTCCAAAAAGAGAAAAAGGCTGTGAAAAAGGCTGCATCTGCTACAGAGATGCAGAAAAGCAGGTGCAAGAAGGCTGTGAACACAACTGCATTGTGAACACAACTGCAGGTTTAGAGAACTTGTTTCATACCCTCAGAAGAAAGAATGGGGAATGCAAATAGTAGTGATGGTCTGCTTTGAAGTGATATAGTTCCAAACTAGCCACATTTATACCCTGACAGAGAGCCACTGGTCTACATAGCACATGTCGAAGAATGTATCTCTGTCAAAGCTTCATGGGTGTCTCATTCCACAAAAATGAACCAGAGTTTTCCTGAGTGAAGTGTGTGTTACAAGGATTTGCCCTGCCAGGAGACTCATGTATTACATAAAATTGTGTGCATAACTAATTATTAACTGAAAAGGCTTGGCTTGCTTTTTGGTTGTCTGCATGTTTATAATCATACAGCATTAGCTGAACATCATCTCTAAAAACAGATACTCTTAGCTTTTTGTCACTGGTAGCCACTTCTGCCAAATTGTTTGCTGGAGCTTAATTTGTTGTAACTGGGTTTTTTTCCCATTATGCAAACTTTAGTATGTAATTAATTATGGAAAAATTGTATCAATCCTGGTTCACATGCCTCATGTGATACTAAAGACTCCAGCGTCGCAGATATTTTAAAACCAGGTTGCATCTCCAACCACTGCTTGGTGGTTGTTTTTTAAGGTAGTGGTCACCAACTTCTGTTTTCTTGCAGATCACTGTAGTCTGCAGAGAAGGCTGGAAGGGAATTTTGTTGGAGAAACTGAACCTAACTCTGCCTTACCCAGATTTCCATTTCATATATGTGTTTGTATGGGACCGTTGATTAGTATTTGGTGACAGCAACGCTGTGTGACTATTTTGTGAAAACCAGCTTGATAATTTCAAGTATTTCAATTCATTATTCCGCTTTTTGGACATTTCAGAAATCCGGAAGTATTTTATTCTGATCTGTTTGATTTTTATATGAAATGTGGGCTACAACATCAATAGAAAAGTACCGTACAGTATTGTAGTGCATGTAGTATTAAAAAGCCTCATAGACACACATTTTCCTGTTTGAAAAAAAAATCTAGTAGTTTAGCTTGCTGGATTTAGCTTCTCCTTAGTTTTTTTTAAGCCTGTTCCAATAAGTGTTAAATGTGCAGAATTGGAGATACATCAGTCTTTGTTGGAAATTTTTTGAGAAAACTGCTCTTATTGCTATACTTCCTTGTCAGAGTTCTCTTTACATGTCATGCTAAGTTAATAATAGAATAGTTGCAATCCCTGGAGTCACCATCCGGCAAGTTAATGGCCTATACGCTGAACCTGATGACCTATGTATTAAAGTTTTAGTTTGAGAGATTCATGTATAGAGATGGCAGAATCTGTAGAAAATTGTATCCTTAAAAATGCTCTATTGCAGTGGTTCTCAAACGTTTTAGCACTGGGACCCATTTTTTAGAATGACAATCTGTCCAGGACCTACCAGAAGTTATGTCATGGCTAGAAGTGCCATCATTGTGATGCCGGAGTCTGCTACCTTCCCAGGAATGCAGCAGTAAGCTAGTAATTTCTGAGCCATTTTCCAATAGCAAAGTGAATCAGAAAGGGAAAAAAGCCTATTTACAACCTTGACACAAGCAAAACAACCACATTAGTCCTCCCCCTTTCCAGCATTCCATCTTCTCATATTTTCAATATGACTGCTCTAGGTGCTTCACGACCCACCTGAAATTGGCTCACAACCCACTGGTGGGTCCCTAGCCACAATTTGGGAACCACTGTTCTAGAAGTTATTTACTGTGTTGCAAACCTTAGCACTTGCTTCCTAGATAGCACATTTAGCATTGTTTTGAATCTGAAAGCTCCAAGATTCAAAGATGCAACCTGTTTTTTGTTTCGAATATTACACTAACGTGGGAGCTGGGGCGCGTTGTGAGCAATTAAATATTAGCATGGTAAAAGAAAGAGTTTCAGTTTTGTATGGGACTTACCCCTCAGCTTTGACATAACTTTTTCTTCAGAATATGTTATGCTAAAAGTTTAATGTTGCAGAAATTTCATAGTGGTTTATAGTATAAAGATGTAATCTGAGAGAGACAGGTACTTCACATAAATGTGTTGTCCTGTTCTCACAAAAATAATTGCTAATTATAATTATGCAATTCTCATTTTTCACAGCTGAAAAAATAATGATGTTCTCCACTGTTCTAAGTGATAGTGTTCCTACCCCAGGCTAGTTCATAATTACCATGACAATTTAACATAACAGAAATTCATTATATTCAACTGAATTTAAGTATAATAGCAGGTGATGAAAATTTGTCTTCCTTTGATTTCTGAGGCTCTATGTTACAACAGTTGACTTATTGAACTTTCTGTTGACTTTTCTGTGAACTCTGCAGCAAGTGAAGTTTATGGAACATGGTGGATTGATCTGTGTATGCATGAGGTGTGGACATGCAGGAAGAATCTGATAATGTTTGGGGTTTTGGCAGGATGAGATGGATGAACTTCGAGCTGAAATGGAAGAAATGCGTGACAGCTACCTTGAAGAAGATGTTTATCAGCTTCAGGAACTTCGGCGAGAGCTGGATCGTGCAAACAAGAACTGTCGCATTTTACAGTATCGTCTCAGGAAAGCAGAACAAAAAAGCTTGAAAGTTGCACAGACGGGTCAAGTGGATGGGGAGCTCATTAGAAGCTTAGAGCAAGATCTAAAGGTAGGTGAAGCATTTCTACACAGTGGAATCTAAATCAGCAGTGGAACCCTGTGCATTCTCGCAGAGTTTCATCTTTTGTAACCAAAAGGAGAGTCCCATGTGGGCACTTTGTTTTCTTCAGTATAGAGTTAGATTGATAACTGTTATAAACCTGTAAAATTTCCCAGATGCATGTTGATGTTTGGATGGATAACTGTTACAATCATCTGGCACAGGAAGATTCTAAGGCTAGCGGAGGCTCTTATTGATTGTAGGTGAAGCTCGTCCTGAAGAACTAGTTTCCCTTGCAGCAGTGGTCTTGGGACAGAACAACTTCAGAATTCAGATAGGAGAATCACATGGTATGTTGCAATGTTGAGAATGAGTCTCGAAATTTGAATCTAGTCAGGAGACTCCAGCCCCTCTTGGCTTGACTCATGGATGAGTCACAGTATGCACCCGTAGCGACTCAACTCCTGATAACTTGAGCCTGTTTTTGACTCCAGTCTTTTGGAGTTTTTTTAAAATTGATAGTCAATTCACCGAGGGGAGGATTCAAACCTGCAATGTTCATGATTTAAGTCCAGCACGCTAACCATTACCCCAAGCTGTGTGCTGGCTTCTTTGACTCTGAGAGTGGTCCAAACATACTATGTCCCTTATGCTGGCCAAACTTTGCTGGCTTAGCGTATGCCAGCCTAACTCAGTTTAGGATTGCGCCCTAAAACAATGAAATAAATGTACACCTGGGTCACTGAATCCTGCCACCAGAAACAGTACTATACAACTGCATACAATATTCTCCAGCTTCCTCCCTCCCTCCCTCCCTCCCTCTGGGCTATTCCATTGCACAGAAAGAAGGAATGGCACACAGTACTGCACAGGCATCTTGTAGAGCTATGCAAAAACTGTGGTGCAGTTCAGATTCTTTACTTCCTTTCAAACAGGTTCCATGGCAATCAGTTTCCAGGGCAAGCTGCTCCTCACAAGCACTGTCCCCTATGTTTACCCCCCCCCCCATCTTGGGGGGTCATGGAACATTTCATTATTTTTGCCTGAAAACCTGCCCTGCAAGATCTGTGAGATTGCTTTATATTCCAAAGTAGGGAGGTTGCTGTGCTAAATAGAAAGAACCAATCCATTATATAGTGGCATCATGCCTTTTGTGTGTGTGTGTGTGTGTGTGTGTGTGTGATTTCTGAGCATTTGAATTCCCTCCCACTGTTCTCATCAGGAAACTGGGATATATTTTATATGTAGTTCTGAATATGCAGTGAATGTTAAGAACAAAGAACAGGCTTACAGCTGGTTAAACCTATAAGAGTGCAATCCTAGGTGTTCTTTGGGCCGGCACAAGTCTGCTTGTTCGAGTTTGGCCAGGACAGGAGGTTGGGGAGTGTAGGTGGAGAGAAGGATGAATGGGGCAGGGGTGAGGGCACAGTGGGCCCATGGGTGGACCGGCCAGTGGAAGGGTTGGGACTGGCCTCCAGCACTTAGGCAGGATCCTAACCCCTATACCTGGCCTGGTCGACCTTACATGGGTCGCTTGGAGTTGCATCAGCTATTTCACTGGCACAGCTCCAAGTAGCCCTGTTGGGTCTGCCATGGCGAGACATAGGGTAAGGGGAATATATTCCCCTTACTATAAGTTGCTCCGCCACAAGCCCGTGCTGGATATGGTGCAGGCAGGCTGACCTTCTTATTCTAGCATGGGTTAGGATTATGCTGTAATGCATGTTTGTGTACTGTTTTAAACAGGTAGCCAAAGATGTATCTGTCAGGCTGCACCATGAATTGGAAAATGTGGAAGAGAAGCGCGTTAAAGCAGAGGATGAGAATGAAATCCTTCGTCAACAGATCATTGAGGTGGAGATATCCAAGCAGGCACTGCAGAATGAGCTGGATAAATTGAAAGAGGTAAGTGGCCACCTAAGATAGACAACAAAATAACTAGTGAGAGTCTTGTTAGTAAAAGAAAACATTTAAAGCAATACGTTTAAAACAAAATTCACTAGCATGCCTTTTCTCAGTCCAGCTGCTACACTAATTGACACCGAAAGTCACTATCCAAAACCTTATTTCCTTGTCCAGTAGCATTCATAGTGTAGAAACACATTGTTTCCATTCAAGAGTCATCTTGTGTAGCATTAGACTATAGCATGACAGATCTTACTTTCCCTAAACTGTCAAAAGATTATTGTTGCTGTCAGTATTGCATGCATGGATTGCTTTTGCTAAATAGAATATGTTGCCATAACGTATATTATTATTATTTAGAAAGTTCTTTGTCTTACCTGTGGTAGGATTGAGTCAGATCTGGAGGATTTAAAACAGAAATGTTAATTAAGCTTTCTGAGGCGGGTAAGCCTCTGCTAAATTTCTCGCTGAAATCTGTAGGGATGCTGCCAAGCATTCGATAAACTGGTTTTATGAGAAATATATATTTTGTGTTTCAAGAATAAAAATGTTAATGTTACACATCTGGATGTAGAATAAGTTCTCTTTTGTGCTACACTTAAATACTTTATAATTAAATTGAAAATGTCATGGTTGTGCTGCTTGATGAAAAGAGATGAAAACCAATTACAATCCACCATTGCATACTCTGGTTTTCTGCAGCATTTCTGTTCCTGTGGCTGCACAAAGCATGTTGGCAAACTGCAGTTTTGGGTCATTTTAAAACCAAATTGACATGGAACATTTAAACATAATGAAGTAGGGCATTTATCCTTTGAGCTATGGTCAGATTTAAAGAGCGGAAGTAATTGCATATTTATTGTAATCTTTAAAACAATGCTGGTGAGATAACTGGCACACAAGCTTGATTCTCTTTTGTGAGTTTGGCAACATATCCTTGCAACACAATCCTAGGTGTGTCTAATTAGAAATAAGTTCATATGAGATCAGCAGGACTTTCTCCTATGGATATATATATATCGAATTTCAGGCTTATGGACAAATCCTATACCCTGCTAGCCCATAGCATGCAGCACTACTAAAGTAGTACACACTGCATGGGGGGGGGCTGATTGCAAGAGATAAGTAAACATTTTTTTTATTTACCTTGCTGTAGGTCACCTAGCCTTTAATGAGTCTCTTCAAGTCTATGCCAGCTGTTTGAGTCAGATTGTGCCTGGCTAGGAAAAGGGAGATAGAATCTTGGGTCTACTGCACAACTTGCAACATGCTGTAAGGAAAAGTTGTTGTACTCCTTGGGTACAGCACCAAAAACCTCAGTTCTGTATTTGTAAAATCTGTAAAACTTCCCCTGGGTTATTGTGACAATTAATATGAAAAAGAGATTGTGAAGTACTTTGTACATTAACAACCAAATCCTATCCAATGCTAGTACAGCGGGACTATAGAGCTCTCACTGTATCCAGTGCTGAAATTGACATGCTGGAGGTCTCCTTGGGTTCTCCTTTTTTCTTACCTCATGTCAAGTCCCAGCCTGCACAATGAGGCTACCCAGATCCACGCCAGCTAAATCACTGGCGCAGAACCAAGTAGTCCCGTGTAGACCTTTGAAGCCCATGTTAGGAGGCCTTCTTTGCCATCACTGCCCCTTTCCTGGGCCTGAATTGTCCCCTCCAAATCCTCCCCATGCCCTGGGCCTCTTCTCTCTTGCTGCCTCTGTTCCACGCTCCCCTGCCACTGGCAGAGCACTTACCTGCCCTGGCGACCGTTGGGCTAGATGTGCACCTGTGAAATACCACATGTCTTCCCACTGGTGTCACTTACTCTCCAGGTATCAAAAAGCGCTTTACGGCACTTTTACAGCGGCTGCAGTGTCACTACTTGTCAATAAGATTGGTCTATAAATATTCTGTGGAAGATATTGGAGCAAATTTAGAAAATGTGTGGTCGCATACAACAATGGTCCAAATACGTTGCCAAAGTCATTCATGACGGTAAGGAGAGAACACTAAGATGAGCTAGTCCTAAGACATCTCCCAGCATTAGCCAAGCTACTCCTCTCAAGTTTTAGGGCAAGTTGTCAAAACTGGCTAGCTATTCACCCTTGTTTTACAGCCAGTTCTTGACCTTAGGGCAGAGATAATCTGAAAAATCAGGTAAAATGTATCCAGAAAATTGGTAATTAAAATATGCTATTTCGCTTTAAGATTATTTCAGAGTTGCAAAGCTGTGAAATAACCATGTTAGGCATGCTGGGATGAAAGTTAATGTTTTCTAGCCTTAGAGGGATTAGGAGAGAATTCTTTTCAAAGGTGCGGGGCGGGGAGAAATCATTCCAACTTTTGCGCCATGTATTTTCATGCTCTTGAAAGACTTTCCCACAGTCTCTTCGTTGCATGAAGAGTCCTTTGTAAGGATTGGAAAGAAAGGAGTTATTTCTTTGCAGGTTGCTATAAGCTGTAATAACATTTGATTTTTGAAATCTGTAATAATAGAAAAGAATGTGCTTCTTCCTCCTGTTAGGCTTTTGGCCAGTGCTCTATGACTAAAATGATGAACAAGTCCTGTCTGTAGATTATTTATTTAAATAATGTAAAACCTCTCCAAAGCCCTCCTCATTCTTATCAAAAGTAGGTCTCATATCTACTGGGTTTTCAGGTCCCCAAGTTTCAGGTTTGTTTTTTTCCTTGGGTCCAGATTTAAGGTCAGTCTTGGGAATGAGCTTCTCTGAGTTTCTTCTCTGGATTTGCCCTGTACAAGTGAGCTCCCATATCTGTGGGGATTCCGACACACACACACACACACACACACACACACACACAGACACACAGAGAGAGAGAGAGAGAGCGCAATCCTAACCGAGAGTTAGGCCAGCACAGTTAAGCCAGTAAAGTTTTGCGGGCACAACGGCCACCATAAAGTGTATTTGGACTACTTTCTGAGTCAGGGAGGATGGCGCATGTCTGTGTGCTGGCCTCTCTGACTTCAAGAGTGGTCCAAACATACTTTATGATGTCCTTTGTGCAGGCCAAACTTTGCTGGCCTAACTGTGCCATCCTAACTCCAGATTAGGATTGCGCCCACACACCCTGTGCCCATTACATGTACCTTTATTTACAATAGAAGTGCTTGCAGCGTGGTTGCCTTTTGCTTAACATTCAAAGAACCAAACATGCAAGCAACAAGCCTGCATGCCAGAAAGACTAACTGTTCTGGGGTCATTGCTCTTTGCCTGGAATGATTTATCATCTGAAGTTGAGATCCGTGCCAGTATTTCAATAATGTTGCTCGGTCCTCTCAAATGAGATGATGACAGGTTCTCAGTTTTTTTTTGTTTATCTAGAGGGTGTTCTTAAATGGTCCATAATGGTTGGCAATTACAGCTACCAAGGACTCACCACACCTGAGCATGTGTGGGCAGGAGAAGCAGTTGTAAATTGGAACTAGCACTGAAGGCAGATTTCATTTTTTAAACTAGTTTGCAAGCAGTCATGTTATTGGTGTATCTCAAAGACCAAGTCTTTCCTTTTAAGTACTAATCTTTGCTTTAAATCTTTGCTTTAAAGTGCTATCTGAGTTCCTGCCTGGCTCTTCATGCACAGTGTATATAGTGTAATAACTCTATTGTAAAAGCTATCATAAGTGCTCTCTAAAATGTTGAGAGTGCTCAACAGTATTAATCTGAGATTTTTGCTTATAAAATGGAATGCTGTGACAGTGAAAGAATTACTAGAGAATTCAGTTTTGGAGGAAGTCTATAAGTGCCTTTGTAGGGATTCCACAGTGAATAGGATTATTTTCCCTTCATACCAAACCCAAATGGATATCTCCATTGTATACCTTAGTGTCTCATCTGTGGTCTGGGATCTTGTGTTTGGCCTTAGCAATTGCAAACTAAATCTGGTAATGTTAAAGACAAAATATTTCTGGCAATGATCCATTATTTAAATCCTGCTAGCCAATTAAAAGTGGAAGTGAGCTACTCCTACTCCACATTCCACAAAAGAAAATGCATGCCGCCTGCTTCTGTTTCCCCAAACTGCTACATTTTTGCAGCTGCCTAGTGTGTGTGTGTGTTGGTGTATTTTTTGTGCAGCCTAGGAACTTGGAGCTAGTAAAGAGAAAAAGACAAACAGTGCAATGGGAGAGTTCAAGCTGCTTTAGAAAGGGTAGCCCTGTTAAAAGACAAAGCGCAGGGAGGATTAGGAACAGAGGAGCAGCTGCACAATGATTTGACATGAATGTTATAGAACAGTTTACCAAGAAATGAATGAAATTGTGTAACCAGCAAGAAAGAAGGGTTTATTTTCTGTGCAACAGCCGTGTTGAACAGCTGATTATTTTCTTTTTATTTTGGTGGGCTATATGAAAGTATAAAGGTCAGTAGGAGAGTTGGATGAAGTCATCGCTCTCGCTCTCGCTCTCGCTCTCTCTAGAGAGAAACAATTTTGTAGCTGCTTTTCTGTGTGTCTTTTGTGTATTTTAATGATTTAGAAATGGGAGACTGATGAACATTTGCATAAAGGTTTAATCTACAATTAGTAGTCCAGTTCTCTGCACTTCTCCCCATCAACAGTGCATTCTCGCTGTGAGGCAGTTTCCCACCTGAAACTGTGTTCAGCTTTTTTGTAATTCTTCCAACTGTCAGAAGACAGTGCAAATACGTTTGAGGAAACAGGGACTGCATCAGAAATGCTTCTCTGCACCTTTTCCCATCCACAGCACAAAGGCTCTCCTTCAGCCTTATGCGATGTTTTTTCTTTTAGTACCTTATCATAGCAGTTCAGCAGCGCTGCAATCAGAGGTAAGATTGTAGCCTAGAACAATGGCTTTCAAACTTTTTGCACTAGGACCCCTTTTGAGAATTGTACTCATGTCAGAATCCACCAAAAGTGATATCGTGGCTAGAAGTGACATCATCAAGCAAGAAGTGCCATAATTGTGATGTAATCAAATGAAACTCCTGGAATGCAAGCAGGCATTCTTGGACTCCAGCAATTGGACAACCAGGAAGCATTCCCAACAGAAAGCAAGATTAGGTCAAAAATTATGCAAAAGCACTGAACTAGAATTAAAATTTCTACAAAAGCTTCACTTGAAAATTCAAATGTCAACACTCACAAAAGGAATATAGCAGGTTTGCAGCTTCCAAGATGGCTGCTCCCAGCTTTCTGCGACCCACCAAGTAGGTCCCAGTCGCAGTTTGAGAAACACTGGCATATCTTGCCTATCAGCTGAATAAAGGTGTGCAACATGGCACTACCACTTGATGCTTATGTGAACTCTTAATTCTAAGCAAATGTAGGGGCCCTGTCTTCTGTACACGTGTGACTTTGATTTTTTTCCTTGACCCATGAGCAACAAAGAAATGCTAAAAGGTCTTCAAATAGTGTCTATGGTAATTTTCACTGTGTATTTGAATATCTAATCTGTGTACTATGGAAAAAAAATAAGAGGCTGTCTAAGTGAGAACAAGCATTTTAGTGGGGGGGGGGAAACGCATTTATCTTACCAAGGCTCACAGATTGTGCATTGTTTGCAATAGGCATACAATGAAGTGTTTCACTGGTTTGTTGCAGCTCTGGCACAGAAATAGGACAAAAGCATCAAGATGCAGCAAGTTTCAATATTCTTTGTAATATGTCTTCCATTGAATATTATCTACCATGATTGCTGAATAAGTTTCTTGAAAACATCACTGACTAATCGCTGAATTATTTATCAGTGTTATCTTGCCTTCCTCCTAAATAGCTAACAATCATGTATATGGGTTTATCCTGTTATATCATCCCAGCAAGCTTGTGATAGGAATAAAGGGTTATGCTGAGAGATGTTACTTGCGCACGGCTGCTAAATGAGCTTTTTGACTGAACATATATTTGAAATCAGCTGTCCCCAGGTCAGTATTCTGTCTAATACAGAGGTCTCCAGACTTTTCAGTATGAGGGCCACATTTCTGCAGGCTGAAAGAAAAAAATCAGTTTTATAAACGAATGAATGAAATTTAAATGAATAAGTTTTACTTGGATCTTTTTTGTAAGCAGCATGATATGATTCAGAATAAAAGAGAAACAATACCATTCCTAAACTGAGAAATAATATATAATGAGTAAAAAAGTCAAAAATTAGCAAATGCTCTGACAAAAAAAACCCAAGTTGCTGAAGGCCGGGTAAAATCTTGTGGGGGGCCGTAAGCAGAACCTGGGCCATAGTTTGATTGCACCAACATTTTGTTCTGCTGGTGAAATGTGAAATTGACAGAGAGGACTGGAGAGAAGCCATTCACACATGTCAATTCACGTTTTGTACTCAGGATCAAGGTAGTACATTTTTGTTTCAAGTCAAAAATTAAGGAGATGAGAAATTAAAACATCAGATTGTTTAGTCACATGCAGGAGTAACACAGAGATTTTTCTCTTGAGAAATTAATTAAAACAAGTTAAAACAAGTCAGTGGGAGAAGCAAGAAGTAAACACTGCTTGCTGTACCTTTTGTTCAACTTTGATAAAGTTTTATTAGGTTTTTTAGCCCAAAAGCCATGCACCTATTAACTTGAAGTTAAAAACACAACAGAACAAATTCGCCACATCCACTACACATTCTTTATGAAGGCTGCTCAGAAGCAACTTTTGAAGTTTTGAACTTTCAGTTTTGAAGGGTCTGGAAGTGTTGAATACTTTTGCAACCACTTCTTCAAATATCTTTCTCTGGCTGCTGCATATTTTAGGCACCAAAAAAAAGTGTGCAGTAAGGTGTCTAGCTCTGCCAGTAAGCAGTTGCAACAACGTTGTTCTGGTGGTATTCAATTACTCCTGTCTCTCAAAGTTTGCCCAAATGAGCTCTTATAGTCTAATCTCTACAAAAACACTTAATTTCAGGCAATAGTCTGTATGTAGTCTGAAAATGTATTTTTGATGGAGAATACAGTCTTTTTAGTATTGTTCTCTGATTCATGTAAAAAATATGAAAAATTAAAAATAAATTTCCATCAAGTCTCTGATCCAGTATGTCAAGTTTTCAAACCGAAGACCAAGAGAATGGGGAAAACTCCCAGAAAGCTACCAGCTCAGACATCTGCTTTGGATACAGTTTGTAAGTGTTTTAGCATGGTATTTTTGATAAATGAGACTTATTTTCACAGTGAGTTGATATTAGTAAATAAAGGAGTCCCTTTTTTCCTTTCCTGTTCATACACTAATGGAGCCTGAAGCATCTGGAAAAGATTTTTCATGGGGAAAGCATTTTAATTTTAAGGTCAAAGGCGATGGGAACGCCAGTAATTTTAACAGTGCACTATCTATCTCCTAGCTTTTGGGCCTTGTTATGTATTTCTCAAATACAGCAAAAAATTGTCCTCTGTACCTTGATACATGAATAGTTAAGAAGGGCTATATTAGGGCATACCAGCTATTATCTGCCTCTCAACTACAGAAAAACTACTGCAAAGGGGGGAAAGTATATTTTCTAGATTGAGCCCTTTGTTACAGGTGTTGGAAAAGGGAGATTCTAATAAGCAGAACAATCAGCTGTAGAACCCCTTTCCTATAGTAAATTCCTCCACCCAGTTGCTATAGTTTGCTGCTATCAAGCAGTGCATATGAACAGGGGCAAATAAGGTTTTAAAAGATTCATAATCCACAATCGTATGGATCTTCTGAGGTCTCAGAAGTTTCTATAGCTTAGGAAACAGAGAACCTTGCATACTGTTGTCTTGTATAGAAATAAGGGGGTAGTCTTCAGAAATGGCTACCCACCATTGAGGACAGAGCTAAGTCTGGATGCTGCTTCTTTGATGGTCAGGAAGAGTGTGAAAGATGTGCAGAAGGGGGCAACAAAGTTACATAAAGGACACATGTGCTACATGTACCACAGAGGACAAGGTAAAGGGTCCATCTAGATGCCCATCTAGGCAATACACTGCTCTCCAAAGTCCTGCAGGCAGTGTTGCACCTATATTCAACCTGACAAAATAAGGAAATACAAGCCCATATTGTGGTGGCTAGAGTCTCAGATTTGGACCTGACCCAGATTCAAATTCTGCTGAACTACAAAACTCACTAGTTACCTTTACACTCTCAATTTAATCTGCATTTTAGGGTTATTATGGTGCAAAAATGCTGCTTTGACCTCTTTGGATGAAGAGCAAGACACATGTAAATACATTTTAATTGCTTCAACTAGAATTCATTTTAGGATGTAATTCCTTTTCTCCTGAAAAAGCAGGGAGACATTTGTTTGTTGTTTTCATCAACATCACCTTGTACCGTACAGAAATGTTGCTTTTATAATACATAAAAGTGTCTCAGCATGTCTTGCTTCTTTGTGTCTCAGCATGTCTTGCTTTTGTTGTCTCCTTACATGAGAAAACCATTTCGTTGCAAAGAAAGCAAGCCAAGCTGATTTTTCACTTAAGAATCAGGAGGATTTTTTATTCTCCTACATAAATTGCACTTTTTTTTTCAGAACCCGAACAGGGAGTATTTCTTCCTGAAATTCAGTTGGTTGTCTCTTCAAGAATAGTTCAGTAGTGATATCATCCCACACAAGTCACAAGTTTGTCAAATTATGCATTTATTCTGTGCCATATGTCATATGCCTGCTTTTGACCCCCTCATCTTTTCTGCCAATATTGTATATGAATATGTACAAATACTGTACTTCAAAACGTTATGCCAGGATGTATTATTTTGACTTTCCCAAAAAGAATCTTGTGAGCAAGATCTTACAAAGATTTGCTATCACACACGGCTTGTGCGTTTACCCTCCCCGATCTGTTTACTAGAATCTTACTCATAAATTTACATGCTCATCCCATGAAAATCTAAGATGATTAACAGTGCAGTCCTAAACTGGAGTTAGGCCGGCATAAGCTAAGCCAGCAAAATTTGGCCAGCACAAGGGCCACCATAAAGTGTGTTTGGACTACTCTCAGAGTCAGGGAGGGATGGCTCACATCTGTGTGCTGGCCTCTCTGACTCTGAGTGGTGCTCCCTTATGCTGGCCAAACTTTGCTGGCTTAGTTTATGCTGGCCTAACTCAGTTTAGGATTGCGCCCTAAGGCCATATTAAGATGTTGCATGAACTGTTTCGATGGAAACAGTGATTTTTTTGGTACTACTGTGATGGCTCTGATGTCATGATAGTAGTTTGTAAGAAAACATATAAATCAGCACTCCACAAATATGTTGGAAGTTGAAATTACCCTTCTATGTCCTACCTAAAAGTATGAAGAACCAATAGGAAGTGGGTGGATAGCGTGAAGTGAGCATCTGCTTAATATATCCGCTGTCACTAGCACAACTTAGGGTTTTTCATAGCAACTGGTAGATTTAAAGCAGTGGTTCTCAAACTTTTAAAAATTGGGACCCGCTTTTTGGAATGACACTCGTGTTAGGACCCACTGAAAGGGATATTGTTAACTTGGAAGTAATGTCATAGCTGAAAGAGATACCATCAAGCAGGAAGTGTCGTCATTGTAACATAATAAAATGACAGTTCTGGAATTCAAATTGGTATTCTTGGACTGCAACAGCTGCACAAACATGGAACATCCCTGATAGAAAGCAAGATTAGTACTAAATATGTATTATGTAAAAGCACTAAATTATTTTTTTAAAAACCCTCACTTGAAAATTCAAACTGTTAGCACTCACAAAAGGAATACATCAAGAGTAAGGTGTACAGTTTCCAAGATGGCTTTCCCCAGCTTTCCGCAACCCACCTGACATCAGGTCACACTCCACCACACTCCACCGACCCACAGTTTGAGAAACACTGTTTTAGAGATGTTTCAGTGCAGGAGATTAACATATAACTGTTTTGCAAGACCCTTCCAACAGCATCTCACCCTTTCCCTCTGCGATGGGAGAATTAGGGCGCAATCCAGTGCGTTGTGTTGGTGCTTCATCATTAGTGCTGATGCGGGGGCGCCGAGCAGCACCCCTGCTTTGGAGCTACAGCAGTCATGCAGACACTACAAACATTATAATGACATAAGGGTACCTGAATGCATTTTAAAATTGTTACTCTCAATTAATAGTCAATTGTTAGTTACTCTCAATTAATAAAGATATTGTGCAAAAACAAGCCCTTTAACAGTAATGTGCAAATGCTTTTGAAATATACAGAATTATAAAGAGAGGCTAATGGGATACAAGAGCTACAAGGCATACTGACAACTATCTATGCCAACCAACTTTCTCTGTAAAGGGGGGCTGTGTTTCTAGTCATACTGGCTTTGAAATAATATTCTTTCCTAATGATGTTGCATAGAAAGAGCATGAGTTTCATTTACATGTGAAAATGCATAGCCCTGTGCTAATTCAAAGCTGCATACGTTCATAATTGTTTATAAAATTAGGCCCCCAGGTGGCATTCTTCAAGACTCTTACCCTGCAATAGACACACTTAAGTCAAACTCTCATTGGCGTCCTTGACAGCTCTTCAGAGTTGACTACTTAAAAACAGCCATCTTGGTAAAATTAGTATCCTATCTCCTTCCCCCACCTGCGTGTTGCACTAGCAAAGGATGCTTTATAGCTGTTGTAAAATAGCTTCCATTGACAAGCATAGAGGGCCCACCAGTGGGGAAGCTACAGTGGCTTCCCTAAGACTAGTGGGCCCATAGACACCTGCTGGAGCAGGTAAGCCCATGCAAGGGTTGGGGAGAGGCAGGGAGAGCAAGGTGGGTGGAACAAGATGGTGATGGGATGAAGAGGAAGCAGATCAGGTCCAGGAGAAGGACAGGGTCAGCCATGATGGTGCACTCCAAATCCCACTCCTTTTTCAAGCTTGATCTAACAACATGGACAGTGATTAAGCTGGCACAGGTCTGAGTTGCCCCTTAGTGGCTGTGAGGGCTTTCCCTGAGGCAAGAGGACAAATATCCCCTAACCCTGAAGAGACCTCCAATAGCCAAAAATCCCCGGTAGGATCGCCGTATGGGGATTTAGGTAGAACTGTGCTGTTAATTCTCTATTTTTTATAATATTGACAGTTCCATAGCTTTTCTCAGAAATGTAAGTACAGGTAGATGATCCCTTATCTGGACATCCAAACAATTTGGCAAAGTTGGGAAATTCACTGAATGTTGAATATTTGTGAATATTAGCTTTGGTTTTCCAGAATATGCATCTTCCAGGGTTTTTGTCAAATATTTTAGTTTCACATTAAGGATGCATAGTTTGAGTAACTTTTTTTTTTAGTGCTACCAGGGCATGCCTTTACTGTAAGCTGCCCTACAATTATATATCTTAATAGATAGTGTATTGGATTCGGCCAATCTAAAGCATCAACATTAGGGGAAAAGGGGAAATGATCCCTCCTACATGGAGCAGCTGCAGGCTTACTATCAACCTACTGGCTGGCCTAAATCTGCAACGTCCGTGGGAAGAAGGAGCTCAGTATGTCAGGGATATGCCCGCATTTTGCCTTGTTTTGTTACCTTCATGAGAAGGATCCATTTTCTTTTTACTGCTGTTGTACTGGAGTTCTTACAGATGTGATAGAAATGAGGAGTCAGTGTAAGTTGTGTTACAGTGGTGGATATACATACGCAAGAATTGTTGGATCAAAATTTTCCACATATGCCACTGCTCAAAACTGTATGGGAAAATCAATATTTATGTCTTTGCTATTCATACAGAAAATAAGAAAGTGTCAGAAAGCCTGTTACTGAGTCACTGCTTTTACCTTAGGGTACAGCATTTTTGATAACAGCATTTACGGCTATAAGGCTATAACATTCACAGCACAATCCTAACCTGTGCTGGAACAAGGTGGCCAGCAGGGTAGGAGGCCGCTGGAGCTTGCAATGGGGCAAGTGCCTGCCAGCCCTATGGGGCTATTTAGCAGGGGTTGGGATTGGTGGCAGTCGTGGCACATGTCAAATCTTTACCTCCTTCCTCAACCTGATCCGCGCTCCTAGGTCAATATAGACTTGTGTCAGCAATTGAGCTGGTGCAGTTCCAAGGTGACCCATAGCAGCTGCTGAGGCTTACAAGGGGCCAAGTGTCCCTTTACCCTGAAGAGAACCCCCATCAGCCAAAAATCTGCCACAGGATACTGCATTGCTTCATTGCCGAGTTTGGATTAAGAAAGGATTGGGCTGTGACTATCAACAGCATGCACTAAATGTGACCTATTCAGATTGTCGAAATTGTGACTAAGAAGCATGTGTTCTGATTCTGAGTCTTGATGACAATGATATACATCTGTAGCACACGTTTCATATTAAGTAGAGAAAAGCACTTGTCTATCCAAAAGTACTGCCTATATATTATTTCCAGTGTACAAACACCTCAGGTTGCAGTTCCTCTCTTCTCCTGAGCATTTGACTGCAAGGCACTTGGAGCTGAATTCTCAAGTTTGCCATTTGTTGTGGTTTTGCTGAACATGCCAGATGCCCAGGGCTTCCCAGCATTTTTTTGAAACATTTTCAAAATAAACATATGAATGACGGGGAAAAACAGCACGATACATTTCTTGATCAGTTAAATCCTATTCCCCCCCCCCATTGATGCAGTCATACCAAAAAGGTTCACACTGTATCCGGGGATGGGGCAGATACGGAGGCTTCAAAGAATTATTTCTGGGAATTATTTCTATTTATTTGTTTGTTTGTTTGATGCATTTTTATACCACCTTTCTCCAGATTTCACTGGACTCAAGGCGGTTTACATGGGCAGGCTGTTCCTAAACCCCATTTTTCAATTGGGGTTTTTACAACTGTTGTTCTATGTACCATTCACAGAACCCTCAATTTCTTCAGATGTTTCCCTTTCAATGTGTGGTCATGATCCTGGCTGCACTCTTGCACCTTCTGAGCCTTCACAGTCCACCACAGATCACACCTTGGCCAGTTCTTTTGTCAGCTGACTCCTCCACATTCCTCCCATTCCTCCACAAGCTCTGTCAGTGACTTGCGGTCTCCCATCCAAGGCCTATCCAAGGCTGATCCTGCTTAGCATCTTCAGGCAAAGGCAACAGCTCAATCTCCAGACCACACTTCCTGCACACTTTCTTTACCCTTCTGTAAGCTTCTGCCTCTGCAATGGTTCTTGTTTGATCTGTGCCAGCTCTAGCTGGTGCAAATCGGAGGGGGAAGACAGGGGCAGGAAGATTTGAAAAAGAACAGGTAGGATCCAGCATGCCTAAATCCACTGCTTCCCTGCCTTTGTTCCCCTTCCCTCATCGCCACCTTTTTTCTCCTTCCTGTTTTGCACCCTCCCCCCCCCCACAGCCTGTCCTTCCTCTGCTGCCGACTTACCTTTATTGGCAGGTCCCAACAGAGCCGCTGTTGTGCACCGCGTGGCTGCGGTCTTCTCTCTGGCGCTCTGGCAGCGCATGCTTCCACTCCCTGTTGCAGTGTTAGTTAACACTGTTACAACCAGTTAACCAGTTAACGCTGGTACAATGCTTGTTGTGCCAGTACTTGAGCCCAATACTACTTGGCAACACAAGTGTACATTACCATGTTTGTCTTGCATCAGTTTCCTGGGCTTAATGCAATATTTGGGACAAACAGTTACCCTAATTGCGACTGAAGCAAAGTGTAGGATACAGTGGCTTTGTTCCATGCCAAAGGGACTAGGAAATATCAGTGAAAAGTATAATCTGTCTTCGTATGTATGACAGAAAGATCAGAAGGAAACAAAGTGTCACATTTAAAAGTTGCCAGAAACACAGCATTACCGGATTGTTTGCATTATGCCAGAAGTGAGGCCCCAGTTAGCAGACTTTTTTCACCATGCCAAATTTCTCTTGACCTTATGACCAAGATGAAATGACTTAGCAAAATACTAGGCCTAGAGCAGATGAAAAGACTGCAGTGTAAAATCGCATTCATTATAATGCACATATGCAGGCAAAATATGTTTCCAGAAAAGGGCTAGCTGCTCTCTCTTTATTTTTTTATCACAACAATTGGCTTTCAGTGGAGAGAATTAACTAGCACAGCACAAAAGAAATATAATGACAAATGCATTCCAGTGTATTGTTTCAATAGAATTTATGGACAATGGTTCATTGTGATTTGTTGCCTTGCTGGGCATTGTATTGTTTTCTGAAGTATAGCCTGTCATGAATGTTGGTTTATATATAACTCCACCCCTTGGCATACACAAGAAAAGTGCATTAATTTTGTTCATGGTATAGTGAACTCTCAATCTGTACATATTCATTAGAACAGTGCCATCATAGTGCCAACTAGTAGTAACATAGGCATCATAGTGCCAACTAGTGTTTTCACCATTAGGAGGTCTCTAAGCAAACAGAAGGAGCATACTTGCAAAGTAGTTGTTGCAGAAGCATTCCTTGTGCAAGAGATTAATTCACAGAGGAGCTTATGTTTGTGGAGGGAGTTTCTGACAGCAAAAGCCCTAGAGAAAGAAAAAATCATATGTATATGTGTGCACATATACATTTTCAATAGACAGGTATTACACAATCCATGCTATTGTCTTATCAAGTTGTTGCGATAAACTGACCTTTTGATACCGTTCTTGCTTGCTTGCTTTTTTCTCAAAATAGACATTTTTATTGAGTATTTCTCCAGCGTTTCCATTGTCAATTTTGGATTTTTGAATTATTCCTCAAACATGCGCTAACTTCAGTTATAAGATTTTCGCTAACTGACTTTCAGCCATCTCTGTTAACTGGCAGCAATGATCATCATAATATATGGGTTTCTAAATTTGGCTGCAATACACAGAATTTTCAATGCTGGAAAAGAAAAATGGGGGGGATCTAACTCTGAACTGTTCGTACTGGCTAGACTTCTACTCTACCCTTTGAAAGTATGGAATTATTTCTTGAAGGAAGTTTTGGAAGGAAGTAATGAGAATTAGATTCCTTGAACTAGTTAAAGATGGATTGACAAAGCACTCAGTGATGTAATAAAATGTAATGAAATGGAGCCAAGGAAAGATGACTGCATGTCTTTTCCACCTCCAGTCTAAATCATACTTACTTTAAGTGCACAGAGTATCTGGGGGTTATTTGGCTGCACTATGCAATTCTAGGCAATTAATTCCACTAAATGTTTTGCTTCTGTGAAGGCTGAAGATCTGAGCTTCTTATAATTCAGAGGACCTGGGAAACTGCAGTATAGGATATTTAGGTTCCACATATTTACCCATTATTGTAGGAGTTCTTAGATACATTCTTTTTTGTGTACGATTTAGGCTACAATCCTGTATACACATTTACATCTGAGTAGACTTGCATAGGTTTGTTCTGTTAACAACATTTTGACATGCTGCTGATCTTGATTAAATAATCAATCCATCAATAGTATTTATATACCGCTTTTCAACACGAAGTTCACAAAGCGGTTTACAGACAAATAATAATGTTAAATGGCTCCCTATCCCAAAAGGGCTCACAATCTTAAAAAAAATGCAGAACACCACCAGCAACAGCCACTAGAAGAGACATTGCGCAGGGGTGAATAGGAACAATTTTTCTCCCTGTGCTAAACACCATTTGTAAAAGTGCCTTTTGCCCAGTTAGCAGGTATATAAGGGCATAATCTAGTCATAACAATATCTTTCAAATCGATGCTTAAATGCCTCAAGGATTTAAAAGTGCTTACGCTATGTAGTCATGTATAAAAAATAATGCCTGAAAATTGACCCTGAAAACATGGATTGGCTTATACATGGGTCAATATGGTTAATAAAGCTTCTAACAGCAGCTGAGGGGGTCGGCTAAGAGGCAAAAAGCAGGGTGGGTAGGAAAAAAGGAGCAATTTTACTGACCAATAATTGTTCTCGGGCACCAACACACAGCAAGCAAAAAAAAAGTTAGTGGTTTTCCTTCTTCTCCAAACAGGCAGAGATATGAAGGTGCTTATGGGAATTGTAGTCATTATGAGAGCTGCTGCTATGGAAGTGTTGTACTGTATTCTTCACAAAGCCTACAACTCCCATAAGCACCTTCATTTCTCTTCTTGTTTGGAGAATAGCTCAATTTCTGTGCTACCTCAGAAGAAAATGAAATAGCTCTGTTTTTTGGTTGGCTCAGAACAATTACTGGTAAATCATTTTCAACAAATTTCATAACCCCCCTCCCAAGTTTTATCCATGGGTCATAGCAAACTCTATGATTTTTTTACTTAAAACTTGCCATATATTTATCCATAAGATCAACGTGTACACTAGTATATATTGCCCTAAGACTAGTTAATAAAGATCAGTAGAATGTGATAATGTCATGTTCAAACATAGCTGTAATTTTTTTCTTTCACCTTTGGCTTTCTGCCTTTATGATGCATTCTGGTGTTTTGCTGTAGCTATGTTACTGAGCAATTCAATTTAGAGTGCAATCCTAAATTGTGCTGGAATGGCCAGTGGGCCTGCGCCATATCCAACACACCTTAGGCGCGCTGGGGAGCCTCTCTGGGGCAAGGGCATGTTCTCTCCCCATAAGGATCCTCGAATCTGCGCTTGCTAAATAGGAGGCCCAGAGCCAAGGAAGCCACACAGCCCGAATGAGGGCCATGCGACATGGAGTCGGAGTCTTGGATGCAGCCCTTCCTGGGCTGGCATGCTTACCTGCCTGCCCACCCCCACCCAGTTCCTCCCGCCCTCTCTCCCTCTTCCCAAAACCGCTTTTGCACCAGCCAAGTTCGCATCCTACTGCTGGCGTTGGCCCAAGAGCCGTAGTGTGACGCTGGGTGCGTCAGCCCAACAGATGGCGTTGGATTGCGCCCTTATTGTTCTCAGCTACCTATGCACATTAGATTGTGTCTGCAACAGCGTCAAGATTCCAGTGCAGGACTCTGAGGTGAGTTTGAGCAGCGGCACCTCTCATTTTAGAGAATAAGCCCTGCGACCAGCAGCTACAGTGTATCAAATGGCAGTCTTTAGTACTGTACACTTCATGCCTTCTTGTACATGAGACAAGATGGATGTTTTTCAGGCCCCAATCCTGTCCCCTGCCAACAGTGCTGATGCAGCTGCACCAAAAAGGCATTTGCTGCATCCAGCGGTGGAGAGAGCGATCAGAAGGCAAATGGGAGGTGGCATATATCTGAGGAAAGAAAAGGGGCAGGGAGATTTGAAATGGTGGTGATAGAATCCTGCACCATTGCTGCCAGATCCACCCTTCCCACTTCTTCCCTGTCCAAATGCCTTCCCCGCTTCTCACCCAGTTACACCTCTAGTCCTCTTCCCACTCTCTCAAGTAAATAGAAGCAGTAAAAAGAGGAATATGTAAGAAGCTGAAATGTATTTTTCAGATGTGGCGTAATACTGGTCCTCATTTGACAATCTGTATACTTTGATTATCTGTATTACAGGATACAGTCAGAGCGAGGAATAGTGCAGAGAGTGGAGAGAGCGAGAGACCGTCTGAACACTCTCACAGTGAAAAATAGCTTTACATCTGATAGCGGATAGATGGTCAAGAGTGGATTATAAAGGTTATCTGGGGCAGGTGCGGTGTGGAGGGGATTGTGCTGATGCTTGTTTAATCACTCATTAGAATTTTACCTAATGCTTTGAAGAAAATATAGATTATTTTTGGTCCTGTAAAAGATGACACGTGGCTTTGTTTAGTTCTGAAGCTCAATTTTGTAAGTGCCATCTTTGCACCATTGCAGGACTTTCACACCACTGGATTCTAGTCCCACTGTCGTAAAAGGCAAGTCACTCACTCTTGGTCCAGGCTTTTTCAAGGGGTGTTGTGAAGTTAATCCATTGCTCAGAGCTCCTTTGAGGAAGTGTAACAAATAAAACAATACTGCTAGTGTCTTGGTGTTTTTGAATTTTAATAATATGAATAATTTCTGTAATTAATTATGCAGAATGAAACAAAATAAACCAATGAAGTATGTTAGTGCAAAATAAATAGTTTAGAACAAGAGGGAATGTGAATAAATTTGACTCATTTTACAAGATTATTGTGAGCAAGAATAAACATTAGGGTTGTAAAATACTTTGCACACATTAAGGGTGCAGCCCTAACTAACTTTCCAGCACTGACATAGCTGTGCCAATGGGGCATGTGCCATAGTAGTCACAGAGGCCTCCTCAAGGTAAGGGAATGTTTGTTCCCTTACCTCACGCTGCATTGCCCTTACCCAGTGCTGGAAAGTGGGTTAAGATTGAGCCCTAAGCGTTATGTAAATGACAATGCTGGGCCATCATTTCATTTGCTATGGAAAGCATTTCAATGCTGTTAATAACAACACAATTATGATTCAGAGTTTTTCTGACAAAGGGGTTGATGTGAACTGTTTTTTTTCCTTATGTACACAGTTTACAAGTAGTAACCCAAACCAATACTAGTTTTTGCCTGGCATGTGTCACTGCCTGCGGTAAGCATGTACACGCTGGATGTAGATTTCAGCTCAGTAAGCTATTTCTCTGCATTGCACTGAGCTCTCCATGGGCAGACTAAAAGGTGTATTGAAGGTCACAACTTAATGATTATTCTTTCTGTAATGTTAGCTCTGCTGTGGGAAATACCAGAACGGAGGAAGGAAGTGGAGAATAGTGATGGTGTTTGCATTAACTCGATAGTGCAACTTACACTTGGATTTGGAACCAAGGAGTTCTTTGAAAGCCACTTAAAGTTTTATAGTGGTCTGTGGGTTTTTATTTTCTCCTTTTGATGTGTGAACTTGAAGTCAAGCCATGGAACAAGAACAACGGTTGCAAGTATGCCTGTAAAGTTGGAGTGGAAAGAGCAGACACTTTGGACAATTGACATTTTAACATCTGTTTCATCTAAAGATGAGCCCTGCTCAGTCTGATGTATCTCCCATTGCCCATCAATATGAGATCATGAATTTAACCACACTGGATGCAGAGAGGGAAAAACATACCAATGACCTTGCTAGGATCCCTTTTGCTTTTCCTCATCTAAAGGAATATAAAAATGAGAATGATTTCTTTGTATTCCAGGATACATAGCAAAATGCAATATAAATCATTTTGTTTGCTATGCAAAATATATCCTTCTCTTTAGGAATCTTGACTACATTTCACATACTAATCCTATCCAGGATTGGGTTGTACTGCAAAAGGGTTTATGGCAGCAGAAACAAGTTTCACTCTTGGAAAATGGCTGCTGATGGAGCATGTAGTGTTCCGTAAGGTGCCGTTTTGCCCATGGTGCTGCAACACCTCTGCTGCTGGACCTCACTGCACCTGTCAGACCAAGTAAGGTAGTGGTAGGGGTAGGCAACAAGGGGGCTGGGAGGGTCAAAATTGGGCAGGGAAGGCAAGGGATGGAGCAGGGAGGTGGCAGGAGAGGTTGATCTGGTAGCAATGACACACGCCAGAACCTATCTCCTCCATGAAGGAGCTCCCTGCCCTTGTCTTCTCCTTGGACTAAAATGCTAGCACAGGTCCAAGGAGACTCATTGCGGAATCAAAAGTTTATGGAAGGGTAAAGGGGAAATCATTTTCCTTTCTCCTCCCAAGCCTCTCTGTTTACCCTCTCATACCCTACCCTCCCATGGATACAATGTTTGCCTATTTGGCGCAGCAGGAAGTGCCCTCCGCTGTCACAACGCACTCTGCCTGGCAGCCCATCCTCTATAAGGCCCATTCATTACAATGGGGCTTACTTCCAAGCAAACGTGTAATAGGATTGCAGTCCTAGAGCCCAATCCTATTGAGGATAGGATGACAAGATACAATGGAGGACAGAGCGCTTATACCTTTGATATAGAAGAGGGAATTTTGATATGTGCCTCTCAGCATGGAAGGGTTTAAAAAGCTGCATCTGCCAAAATTCTCTCTTCTACTCAATGGTTAAAGGTATAGACACTGTGTCTTCCATTGTATCTTGTCTTCCTGTTCTCCATAGGATTGGGCTATAGGACTGCAATCCTATTAACATGTTTGCTTGGAAGTAAGCCCCATTGTAATGAATGGGCCTTATAGCCAAGCAAGTATTCATAGAATGTTGTGATAGGAGAATCTTAATCAGAAAATTGTTAAAATATGGGCTGGATCAGCAGTACCCAAAGTAGTGGGTCGCAACCCTTATGGGAAGTGGCCCAATAATGGGTGACCTAATTGGTCACAGTGATCACTGCACGGTGGGCAACCAAGAGCTTTCCCCCTTATCTGGCTGGTTGAGTGGTCCTCCCACAGGGTTGGAGAGGCCTCTCTATGAGTCTCTCTCTCTCTCTCTCCGACTCTTCCCAATTCTAAAGAACTTGCAATAATGCAAGAACTTAGTGTGGTACCCAAAGTCCGAGTAGGATTTTGGGAATCACTGGACTAGATGATACAATCATTAGGTGGATTCGCAACTGGTTGGATGACTGTATATCAATGACTGGAAGATGTCAACCTGGAAGATGGTTTCAAGTGGTATGTCTCCCCAGGTCTCTGTATTGTGCCTGATTCCCTTTAACATTTTCATTAATGACTTGAATGAAGAGACGCGAGATGCCACATTAAATTAGCGGATGACACCAAGCTGGGCGGAGTAACAAAGACTATAGAATAGTGGTTCCCAAACTTTTTAGTGTTGGGACTCTCCTAAAAAAATTATACCTTGCTTAGCCACTGGCCTCTGTGGCTATAATAATAATTGAGCAGCAGTGCTCCCGCCTCCCAGTAGCAGATTGTTTAACCCTTGATACACATAGCCTAATCTGACTTGTCAGCTTCACTAACAACCAGAAATTGGGTTTTGACCCACTGGTGGGCCAAAGACCCACAGTCTGGGAACTGCTGCTATAGAGTACAGTAGAAGCCTTTGGAAAGACCTTGGCAGAATGGAATACTGGACTGGAGATCTTCAAGCAGAGGTTCAACTGACACCTGCTGAAGATGCTCTCGGAAAATTTCCTGCTATAGGCAGGGGGTTGGACTAGATAACCTTCTAAGTTCCTATGATTCTATGATCAATCCAAGTGATAATGGATATTTGTTGTTTGTTTACAAAAGTACAATTGATTAATTTTTCAGCCTCAATGCTAGCCTGTCAAGCTTATGAAATTTGCAAATGTGACTTCACTTGGCTGCTCATGCAGATTATTAAATGGATAACATGTATAGACTAATGCAGGGATTAGTTGGAAAGAAGTATAGATATGGATCAGTTATATCAAACCCAGCTTTATCAGTGCTCAGTGATCTAGCATGACATTTCTTGCCTTGAAGCCAGCTAAAAATGAAAGATGGTGAGCGTCGCACTGTTTTCTTTGCTGGGCTGTTGTTATATATTAAAATCTGCATGGAAACTTCAGCATTGTATTTATCACATGACGAGATTTGAATAGAAAGGTTGCACTGAGCTTCCAAGCTTCCAATTGAGCTTCCAATTCCTTACTAGTTACTTCAATCATTTTCCTTCTGTCACTTTAGGAAACACACACACAAAACTTGGTAGAACTCTCATTGCTCATAATTCAAGCCATAGATAGACAAACTCACTGTGTGTCTTCTTTATAAAGAATGCTTCTAATGTTCTGGTTGCCAGATTAGATTATATGTCGTGCGGTGTGCTCAGCCTTTCAAACTTTGGAAGATATTACAAAGCTATTTGCCAATACAGGCATTCCCCAGTATCTGCTGGAGTTATGTTCCGGAGCCCACCGTGGAGCCCTGAAAATGTGGATACTGGGGATGCCTTTTTAAAGATAGGAGAACATCAGAGGATTTCCTGCAATAAGATAAAGAGAGAGAGATTCTCCCCTATCCTTTTAATAGGTGTCTCAGTATCCATGGATAAGTGAAACAGTGGATACCAAATCAGAAGATACCAGGGCGCTCCTGTACTTCTTGGGATTAAGTGTTCAAATTTACTTTCTTGAGTGATAGTATATTGTGGTCATGATGGATTTTTGCAGATTCTTTACTGGTCAAAGGTGTGTGTGTGTGTGTGTGTGTGTGTGTGTGTGTGTGTGTGTGAGAGAGAGAGAGAGAGAGACAAAGCTAATAAGTATGCAAATAGGCATCCTAGTACAAACAGTGGCCTCCTTAATTTAGGATTCCAGTAAGTTTTGCAATATTATGTCTGCAATTGCACAGTGCTTCAAGAAGAGTTCTCTAGGATCAGGGTAGACAATGTACTATATAAGCAATAGCAAATCACAGTAATCTTAAAAGCAGATTAACTTTTTAAACGTAGACAAACAAAAATAAATTGTAGAGTATCTTGAACATATGTTACTGCATATTACTGAACTAAACTGTAAATAGCTATGATGTTCAAAGAGAGACGGGATTAATTTTAATCTTCAGCATTTGAGTAGCTAAAGTAATTCTAGTTCAGTAGTCAGCAACAAAACATCAGTTGATGGTCTTGAGCTAATTTCAAAATATCGTTTGCTAGGTTTTTTCCCCAGATTGCAGTACTTTTATTCATTTAAATAATGATTTTAAAAAAATTCATTCTCACAACTAAAGGTTTAAGAATAAGCTTACTAGGGCATAACAACAGCTCATTAGCTATTGTCAGACTCTTGGATCCTTCAGAGGACTGGTATGTTCCTGTCTCACCCATCCATTCCAGTTTGTTTATTGTCACATCCATGCAAAATGACTGTACAGGATACCTGAAACCGTGGATATTGGGGACACATTTTTAAAGATGGGGTACCTCAGTGGTTTGCTATAAAAAAGATTTGTTTAATGTTCCCCAATCTTTTTAATAGGGACGTGGGATGTGGTGGTACAGCAGGTTAAACTGCTGCTGCTGAGCTTTCTGACCGGAAGGTTGGGAGTTCGAGACCACGTAACGGAGTGAGCTCTCGTTGCTTGTCCCAGCTCCTGCCAACCTAGCAGTCTGAAAGCATGTAAAAATGCAAGTAGATAAATAGGTACCACTTCGGTGGGAAGGTAACAGCGTTCTGTGTGCTACGGCGTATAGTCATGCCAGCCACATGACCATGGAAGCTTGTCCTCAGACAAACGTCGGCTCTATAGGCTTAGAAACGGAGATGAGCACCGCTCCCTACAGTCGGTCACGAATAGACGATTCGGTTGTGGGGATACCTTTACCTTTACCTATCTTTTTAATAGCCGTACCAGCATCCATGTTATCCGTGGATAATTGAAACCATGAATACTGAATCAGTGGATACCAGGGCTTGCCTGTATATGCACTTTGTAGAAGCTCCATTTTCTGCAGTATACTCATTCAGAAAAACGGGTCTGAGTTTTTTATCTCTCTTCTCAGCTATTTGAGTTATGTTGTCAATTGGCCTTATTATAAAATGTACTGATGCAAGCAGAATACTATACCTGGTGCATAAACTTCCTTGTTAATATTCAGATTGTAAGAGAGAAAGATAGCTAGTTACTCAAGGCAGCAAATCCTAAAATTGAATATCTTGATGAAGCCAAAGAATATAATAACTTCACTACATTTGTTAGATTATTGTGGTGAATGCAAATTGTCTGTAATTGATTATCAATTCTGTGTTTCTCAGAGCTCCCTGAAGAGAAGAGGCAGCAGGGATATTCACAAGGAAAAGAAAGCATTTGCTCAGGTACTGGTTCCAAGCACATATATGCTTTTTGTTGTCAGGTGAACGTTTAGTGGGCAAATACAGTAATGCCGCTCATAACATCACTTCAATCAATCAATCAACAGTGTTTATATACCACTTTTCAACACAAAGTTCACAAAGCTGTTAACAGGCAAATAATAATAATAAAATGGCTGCCTGTCCCAAAAGGGCTCACAATATTGAAAAATGCAGAACACCACCAGCAACCACCACTCAAAAAGAATCTGCGCAGGGGTGAATAGGAACAATTCCTCCCCCCCTCCCCGGCTAAACACCACTTGTAAACGTGTCTCTTGCCCAGTTAGCAGAGGTTGCTTCCTGTTTTTTCCTGTGTATGATGACAGCTACAATAACCAATAAGAGCAGAGCCTTCTGGGTAGCACAGGGCCAGTCAGTACCAATCTCCTACCTCATTGGTAGCTCTGTCTCCCATTGAACTGTTTCATGCAGCATCTGTCTTTCAGAGAGAGTATCCTCTGTGCTGTTGGAGGTATCGCTGCTATACTGGTTTGCAGGGAAGGGAGATTTTGTCTGAAATGCTGAAATTGTCCAAATGTCCTTATTGCTGAGATGCAAGTCAGAATACATTATACAGGTCGCGCATTTTTATACGTGAGGGCTCTGTTCCCAGAATCTCACAGATAAAAAAAATCTACAGGTAATTAAACCCACGGATTGAGGGCTCCCCCCCCCCCCACGAACCCAACTGGAGCTAGGCTCTGCTCTAGTCGGGTCCAGGGGGCTTTCTGAGGCCCCCTGAGGCTGCACGCACCTGCAGCCTTGGCAGGCCACAGCTCTGGTCGCCTTCAGAGGCTTCAGGTTGAGCCTAACCTGGCTCAACACGGGCCTGCGTTGAGCCAAATCAGCAGATGTAGAATCTGCCGATAATTAAGCTCAACCTGTAATTTTGATAGGATACATGCTCTTCTTTCTTCTTTTCTATTGTGTCTATAGAGAAAGAAGAAAATTTACTTTTGAAAAGTAAAATCACCTTGGCACTCAAACTATTTGGAGCAGATAGAGCTCAGGGACATTAACTAAATTTATCCTTGGTGCCAAGGTTTTTGTGCTAATGAACATCTTGGCAACAAATACAGTTCACACACTTAAACAACAGTGTGCTATTCTCTCAGAGGATGAAGCTTTGTTTTTCAGGAGCAGTGAACTGTGTGTGATCTCAAGGTATCAGTTTCATTCAACCTGATTAAAATAGAAAAGTGGCACAATCTACTTGCCCCACTTGGATGCAGGTTTTATTGAATTCCTGAAGTGTGATTCTCCCCAAGAAAGCTGTTGGTTGGATTTCTCACCCTTTTTGAGCTGATTATAAAGCAGTTGAAGTCGCCCCACCCAGCCTCTATTCCATTAGCTTTTAAATAGATTGAGCACGTGTACTGGATGCCAGTCAGCAAGGGCTCAGTGTGGCTTTGTTGGAAAGCCTTTGTTCCTCAGCATTAAACAATTCCTAATTCCAATTGACCTGCCCCTACACGTTGGACATGTTTTAATACACTCCATAGAGAGGCAGTGTTATGGTGTAATGTCAAGAAGATAAGTGGGGCTGTGGCACTTGGGAGGCTAATTAGATTATAATGGCATGACATAAGGCCTGACCAAAAATTGCATTCTTACAACGAGGCTACAAGACTCAGCAAGCAGGAAAGGCTGACCTCTGGAAAGACGTATCGTTTTCTTGCCTCAGTGTCGCAAAGCCTGCTAATAACAATCAGTTATCCAGATTCAGTTTAAACAATCTCTTCACTCATTTCTCAGGTATAACTAGTCGTTCTGGAAAACAGAGATATACAATATTGAGAAGAAAAATACCTTGCATTTACTGAGAACATTTCAGATCAGATCTCTGTATGATCTCACCTGTGGCCCAATCCTACTGAGGGCCTAGTCAGTGGAACACTCATTCCGCTGGTTCACGCTGCTGCAAAAGTTCCGAAGGATTCTTTGCAGCAGCACAAGGCCCAGGAACACCAACAGGAACAGAGGTCCACTGGAGCAGGTAATTCCTGCAGAGGAAGGGCTGGGCAGTGGCGTCTCTGCAGGGAGGGCAGAGCTCTAAGTTTTGCAAGGAGCCATACCCTGTCATGTAAATCCCTCCTCTCCCTTGCTGCTGTAGCCAGTAAGCAACGCCAAGATGTTGCTGTTCCCTGTGAGGATTGGCTACAACAGTGCAGGAGAGGAGTGATTTCCACTGCAAGGTAAGGCTCCTTGCAAAACCTAGAGCTCTGCCCTCCCTATAGCGATGCCACTGGGGCTGGGAGGGAGCTGAATGGGATGGGGGAGGGTGGAACCAGAGGTCAGGCGGATCACGCCTGGGACAGGATCATCAGTGCCTGCATGTACTGAATTCCAAAGCCCTAATCAGGTCTGATCCACCTGCATGAATCAAGGCAGATTTGCACCAGTCTACCAGAAATGGTTTTTGTTTTTTTGTTTTTTGGAAGACAAAAGAATGAAAGCTGAGATTTTCAAGATGCTGCCTGCAGGACCAAATTCTTGATTATGCAGCCCTGCAATAAATGCAAAGCCCTGAGTACAAGTAGTGATGAGCTGCTCAGTTTTGTTTCCTCTTGGAAAGGTTGGCATTCAGCCATCTAGAGCCTACATGGACATAGAGATATCTGACCAGCTGGAGGAACGTGGTGTGTTGTTTGTATTTCCTGTTTAAACACACACACTTGAAAAATCATGTCATTGCAGCTTAAGTTGCCTAGATGTGGGTTTTCTGAGGTTTTCCGTTACACATATTAGCATACCTGAGTCTTGTCTTAAAATGCTGGTAACAACGTGGCTTTCCATAACATGAAAACGAAGAGAGCATTAGCCGTACCTTCTCTGCACTTAGTTTTATTGAAAGAAAAAGTTTCTGTTCAGCAGAGCTGCAGAATGGAGCTTCTTGGAAAATGCCAGGCAGCAGTCAGGACACAAAGAAAACTGTTTCTTCAGCGCAAGGTAGGAATGTTGGTACCAGCCCAATTTCATGGGCACCAGCTATGCTGCCATCTCATTCAGCTTGCAGACCAATAAGCGCATAGCAACATTCTGCCTGGCCAAGACCATTGAGGAGGTGAAAACGAAAGATTTGGTTGTTACCTCTTTCTCTTTGTTTCTTACTGCTTGTCCGATATATGTATATTTTGGAATGTGTGATCAAGCCTTCAGTCCTATCACAGCTTCTGCACAGCAATCCTTATTTGGTCATTTTCTCTTTTTTGGTTTTTCATCATTTCTGTTTCTAATATAAAGCTCTTATGGTTGTTTTATTTTTTTAAAAATTCAAAATTCATAGTATACAGCACATGAACAGAGCCAAATTGCCTAATCCTATGGGTGCATTATGCTGGTGAATGTGTGTTCCACCAGCATAGCAGGGCTTTATGCTTGTTGCAAATATGACATCACCAGAATGCATGGCCTGGCTTCAGCCGGGCAGTGGCGTATCTAGGGTATTGTGTGGGGTGGCAAGAGCCATGGGCACCGTTTGCATTGGGTGGCACCATTTGCTCTCCCCCCCCCCAACACAGTTCCCAAGAAGAAGCCGAGGTGGCCAAGGAAAGCCGCCCCCACCCCGCTCATCGAGTTGGGAGGAACGTGGCTTCTCCTGATTCCTGTCCGCTGCTGCTTCTCACGCCTCCGGCAGGGCCTGCCTTGCTCTGTTGCTCCCAATCCGTCTGCCTCCTCCTCCTCACTGCCTTTTGCCACTCCCCTCCCCTCTCCATTTCCCCATCTCTCCATCTGCCCCTTTCTCCTTCCTTCCATCATGTTGTGTCACTCGGCCTTGCTTTCCCACCTTCCCTGCCTCCCTTTCTCGCTACCTTCCCCTAATTCATTGCCTCGCTCCATGCCGCTCCTGTGCCCCCCTCCATCTGCTTCCCTACCCGGCTCCTTCTGCCAGCTGTTTCCTCCATCGCCCCTTTCGCACTTTCCCTCTTTCCGAGTGTGCGCTTCCCTCCTTTT
>JAJKFI010000031.1:12924940-12955722 GCA_029204185.1 Lerista edwardsae
CGGAGGGAGCGCCTGCTCGCCAGGGGGGGATGGGTGGGGGGCGCGCCGGGTGCCTGGGCGAGCAGGCGCCCCCTCCGAGGCGAGGGAAAGCCGCGCGGGGCGCGCGAAGAAACCGGAAGTGAGTCGACGGGCTGTCAATCACTCAAGTCCCGCCCAGCGTTCCGGCTTGCGAGAGAGTAGATGACACCACTGAACAAATGTATATACAGCCAAAACTGAGAAAACAGCTATGAACAGCAAATGTCGCCTGTGTAAAGAGGCAGATAAAACAGTATCACCTGGTCAGAGGTTGCAAAAAGATTGTGCAGACAATAAAGAAAGGCACTATAAAGTTGCAACAGTTATTCATTGGAATGTGTGCAAAAACTATAAACTATCTGCAAGTAATAATTGGTGGAACCACAAAATTGAAAAAAAGTAGTACGAGAATGAAGAAGTCAAAGTTCTCTGGGATTTTAGAATACAAACATCTGCCACATAACACACCAGATATAACCATCATTGATAGGTATGAAAAGAAAGTCTGGATAGTAGACATTGCAGTGCCTGGAGATAATAGAATAGACCGCATCTAAGCCTCTGTCCCCAGGCTGCACGGCCTCAATTCCCAGCAGGTGCAGATCCAAGGGACCCATAGGGGAGGCTGGAGCCTCCCCTGGGGCAAGGTCGCGAATGTGCCCCTGCTCCAGGGAGGTTCCCAAGCGCTCCAAAGCTGCACTGGGTACAGCGCAGGCCCACTTGCCTCGCGCAGTTTAGGATTGCGCTCTCAAGCTGTGAAATGGTAGCCCTCATTAATTAAATGAAGGTGCATGTTATTGAACATGTATTTGATTCTGCTAATGTAAATGATCGTCTCTCTGTCTCACACATGCACACCCCAAGATATTGGGGAGGTTGAGAAGCTTGTGCCATAAGAAGTTGCTAAGTTCCTTCAAGATGATCCTAAAATATTCACCGGCTCATTTTAAGACCGAAAAGGTGGCAATTTAGAGATTTTCACCATACACATGTTCTCCTAGTATTTCTCTTGGACACTTGCAGAAAATATGCCTACCTTGCATACTTGAGTTCATGAGTTTGTGGCTTGTTTATAAATTGATTACCAATTGCCAATAATTTTTTCCACACTGTAAAATCCCAGTAACATCAGTGACTTGCTGCCATGTGGCAGATTATGTGCTTTCCATGATATTAATACATTTTCTCATGGAACAGACTTTATCAGGCAAAACATCAGAGCAGTGTGTTTGTTGCAACAAGAACATATAAATGAGGCCTTTGTCACTTAAGGTGAAAACCCATGATCTCTCTGCCCACAGGGAACATCAGTGGTTTTGGTGTAACACGGTAAAAAAAGAGATGTTCCCCTGTCTTTTTAATACTATCCATGGTATTTGTGAATAACTGAAACTGTGGATACCAAATCAGTGGATACTGAGGCACGCCTGTATTTTGTCCTATACTAATCTTGCATTCTATCAGAGTGGTTTCATAGCTGTGCAATTGCTGCAGTCCAAGAAAGGCAGTTTGCATTCCAGGAGTGTCATTTGATTATGTCACAATAGTGGCACTTCCTGCTTGATTATGTTACTTCTGGCCATGATATCACTTGTGGTGCCACAAATGCCATTCTAAAAAGTGGGTCCTGGTATAAATGGTTTGAGAACCACTGCTATAGACCAAGAAACTGTGGATGCTATCCATATTTTAAATAAATGTATCAGAGATGTGAAGCTAAAAAAGCATAATGCCACACAAGACATTGCATGTGCTAGACAGAAAAAACTATCGCGATATGATGGTATTTAAAATGATTATACTATACTGTTTTAATATATGAAGAGCTTCATCTTCCTGTGATATGAGGCATAGAAGCTTTCCAATATTAGCCAATAATATTCCCACTCTTGCTCTGACACAGATTCATGGCAATGAGATGAAGCACTATGATTGGCTAACAGTAGAAGGATCAGGTTCTAGATCCTCCTGATCCCGTTTCATATGATTGGAGTAAAACGCACGCACACACACACACACACACACACACACACACAGAGTATGTTACACACACACACACACACACACATTTTAAATGGAATCTATTTTTGATATAATTTATTATTTTTAGAATTATCATTTTTTATTTGACCTATCTATTGGACTGTGGCAGTATTGCTTTCAGCAATGTGTATATTGGTGAATTTATGTCTCAGCGGTGGCTGTACTGTGTGGTTTCAATATATGTGTAAATTATTTTTCTCTACTCCTTTATGAATTATGATTTATTGTGAATTTCCCCTTAGGTATCCTTAATATGTCTAGGCAGTGTGTGTATATTTGCTTGTTGGTTGTTTCCTTTTCATGTTCTGTTCCCTTTGATTCTGTGGAAACACCTTTCTTCCCTTTTTGTCTTGGCAGCAACAAATCTACATATAGTGAATAAACATTGCACAGAAAACTATTTACATTTTGAAGCCTCCAAAGCACATTTTTGCTCAGATTTCATTGTCCCCCTTCAGCAATATTGACAAAATCGTACTCTTTCAAGAGACTGCCTTTCCATCTTTCAAAAACAGTGTTATCTTGAGAAAAGCACTTTAATTCAGTGGAAGATAATAGAAATATATGGCTGCTTGAAGTAAAATACAGTAAAACGTATGGCTGCTTGGAGTAAAATTGGAGTAAAATTGAGGGAAATGTTAATCAATTTAAAATTTACTTAACCTTTGTTTTGCTTAATTTCCATGCTAGTGAGAGAAAATCTTTTGAAGGAAGATGTTTCACCTCAGGACTTATGTAGAAGACCTGCTATTTTATTTTAGAGCTCCAGATTTCAGCTTGACTTATAAGTGACAATATGATTCCATTCTGTTCCATACAAAACTAACACACATTCTGCATTCCATTTGTAAAATATCATGCGATCTTATAAGGATTTGTTCATCAAGCTTTTGAAAGTTTTCCTACTTTAGAGAATAGCGTCATGGTTTGGAACGTTTCAATGTGCATGACATTACAATACCTTGCATAATAAAAATTCTAGATAATGAAAAAGTGGGCAAAATTACACTGCTGCTTGTCAGGTTTGTGCCCTTTTTTGGCTGGTGTGAATAAGTTTTGCAGAAGGGCTTCTGAAATTAAAAACTCATAATTTCTGAATTCTAAAATAGGTCAACGTATAAAAAGAGAATTAACTGTTTTCATATGAATTTCCTCATATTAAAAAGTCTTTAAATATTTGTAACTATTGTTCTTTCTGAGAACTGAACGAATGTAAAATTTTTACCAGTATGCAACCAGCCATATATTTAGTGACTTCTATAAAAGGGTATAAGTTTTTATGTTCTTCAGTGCATGTGTCTTTAACATAATTTCCTCCTTTTGTCTTTTTGTTTTGGGCTATCTTTATTGGCAGGAAGACAGTGCTGACTTGAAATGCCAGCTTCAGTTTGCCAAAGAAGAAGCAGCACTGATGCGTAAGAAGATGGCTAAACTAGGCAGGGAAAAAGATGAACTGGAGCAAGAGCTCCAAAAGTATAAGTCCATCTATGGAGATGTGGAAAGTCCCCTCCCCATTGGGGAGGCTGGAGGACCACCCAGCACAAGAGAGGCTGAACTAAAGCTTCGCCTGAAACTGGTGGAAGAAGAAGCTAACATATTGGGCAGAAAATTAGTGGAACTGGAAGTGGAAAACAGAGGCATTAAGGCTGAGATGGAGGATATGAGGTGCCAGTATGAGAGAGCAGGTCTTAGCCAGGACCACATTTCAAGCATTCCTACCTCACCATATGGTGACTCTGTGGAGTCAGCTGCAGAGCTACGCCATCATTTACAATTTGTAGAAGAAGAGGCCGAACTGCTAAGGAGATCAATCTCTGAAATAGAAGATCATAATAAGCAATTAACAAATGAACTAAATAAATTCAAGTTTGAGCCAGGACAAGAGTCTGGCTGGCTTAATGAAAATGCTTCCAAGTGCAGTGGATCTGTACAAGAAGAGCTGAAATCAGCCCGGATGCAAATCAATGAACTGAGTGGGAAAGTGATGAAACTTCAGTATGAAAATCGTGTATTAATGTCCAATGTGCAGCGTTATGATCTTGCCTCACACCTAGGACTGCGGACTTCAAGCCCTAGGGACAGTGATGCTGACAGTGATACAGGGAGGAAAGAGAGTGACAATGAAGAGGGCCGCCTACCTCAACCAAAGAGAGAGGGACCTATTGGGGGTGAGAGTGACTCTGAAGACATATATGAGAAGACATCAGGTTTTGGGAGTGGGAAGCCCTCAGAAACTAGTGAGCCATGCTCTAGTGGACTAACAAGGGCCAAAGAGGATGCAGAATCTTTGATCAACATAAAGCGTGAGGCTGAACGGCTTGAAAGGGCTGTAGACCGTCTCATCACTGATACTGATAGTTTAATTTATGAAGCAAAAGTGCACATAACCAGCAGTGCTTCCTCTGAGCAAGGTTTTGAGAAAGTTGAAGAAAAAGATGGGAGCAAAAGTGAGCCTGAACTTTTGGATACCATCAATTCAAGGATGAAAAACTTTCAGAAAGAACTGCAGACCTTCCTGGAGAAGGTTGACAACATTGGGGAGGGCCTCAAAGAACAAATGGAAGATCTTTCCCCTCTTCCCCACCTTACAGAGTCTTCCAGTTTTCTGTCCACAATGACGTCCATATCTCGAGACTCACCCATTGGTAACCAGGGAAAAGAGCTAATCACAGATTTCCAGGTAAGTGGCCTTCTTGTGGACCTTCATACTTCTTGGCTACTTTTTCTTGCTGCACTTATCCACGGCTGTTTTGTTATGATTTTGAAAAATAAATTGTAAAATGTTTCAGAAGTTTTTCTTTTAACTTTCTGCTACTTTGGTTCAGAGGCTGTTCCTCATGGCAAAAAGGCTAATTGGACAGAAACAAAAGGCATCTGAGCTTCGTTCTTTTTACTAGTTTGTGACAGCAGATGCTGTATTATACTTGTGGCTGTCTTGTCATGATTTCAATTTAAAGTGCTAGCCAACAGGCAAAGCCAAAATAGATGTTCTTTTCAAACCCCATTAGCAATGTTGCTAATGATTGTATATCTTTTTTCCCATCTTATGTTAGTTGCTAAAATGAAGTGTATGCTCAAAAGGTCTTGCCAAAAATGGAAAATCTAAAATAAAATCAGTTATATTCTTGAAAAGCCTGCTTACAGCTCTCTCACATAATCGAAGGGTGAGCCAGAAGCACTGTAGCCAGCGAAGGACTGCCTTTCATAACGCGTTTCCCCTGGGCTCATGTGTAAACTGCCACAGCTGCCACACTGGATATGGCTTTTCTGCACAGCACAAGTAAGGATGGAAGAGCCTTGTATCCCCCATATCCTCCATAACTTGTATGCTTGCTGTTGGTTTGACTCATGCATCCTCATTGCATGCGCCTCATAACCAGTGTTTGCATTCTTTTCCCTCTCTTTCTCTTTTTTGCTTTTCAGATGTTTCAGCCCATTATTTTGCTCATTCTCATTTTAGTTCTGTTCTCTTCACTTTCTTATGCCACTGCATTTAAGTTGGTTTTTCTGTTCACGCTTTTCTTTGTCTTGTAGTTTTTCAGCCGTCTACCTTACCCATTTTTGTTTTCTTTTATTCCCTCCTGTCCTTTGTTTCTTTTGTTATGTTATCAACCCCACCCATGCACCTAACAGTCCAAACTGAGGGATCAGATGGAATGGCAGCGCAGCCAAGACCATGGAGACGAGCGAGAGATTCACCACCAACGAGGCACCACCGAACCATACTGCAGAGCTGATGGAGACTTTAAACTCTACAGGCCAGGAAACAAGGGTTGTTTCAGTCTAGAGGTCAGCACAGCCTATTAAAAGCCTCCTGCTGCCTTGGAGCGGAGCAATCAGTGTTTATCTCAGGAGTTAAAGCAGGGGAAAAATATTTCAAGTGTACCACTCTATTCCAGTTTACACTAAACAATCCCACCCAATGTTTGTTTAAAATGTAAAGCAAAACCCAACAAGTCTTATATTAGCTTTATGGCTTTGTTAATGGTAAGCATCTCCAATATTTATATAATTTATCTGAAAAGTAACAAACTAGAATCCCTGCCAACAGTGCCAGTATCCCTTCTGTGACTTGCCATTGTGCCAGATTCCGTGTCAGCAGATGGACATCTGTGCTGGTGGAGCTTTCATTGTGTTTGTATACATGGCATTATGCTGTCATGTCTCAGGGGCAGGATTGGGCCTTAAATGAATTAAAAATGTTCCTTTCTCACCTTCATATCTCTTTCTCTTAACCTAAAGAAAATAGTTAAATATCTCAAGACCATCTTCCACTTTGTACAAATATTTTGAAACTTCTCACTTGAATACAAATATGCCATTAATTTTAAATATGCCATAAAATTTTATTATTTTTATTAAATCCCTGCTTCTTAATAGCCACTCTCCCTTAATAGGGGCTTTATTACCATTCTAATGTTTTGCTAAAACTGTTTGTGACATAGTTAATAAATAAATATTAGCAATTTCTTACCAACATATATTTCCTATAATATCTCAAAATAACAGTTGACATTTTCAGATTACCTAATCCTTTGCTTCATGGGTCATACAATTAGCAACTGTGTTTTGATCCATACTTCAGAAAAAACTTCTTTTACCTGTCTTAACTTTGCAACAGTTGTATGGGCCCAGTGACTTCTGCTCCATATTCCAAAACTCTGGATGCATATATTGTGTAGCAGCTGGTTGTCACTGATATGAAGTCTGTATGATACGTCAAATAAGGTCATTACATGCCAACAGTAGGTCAATGTTTATATTATTTATTTACAATATCTCATATTCCACGTTTCAGTTCAGAGGAATTCTTAATGCATCTGTTATACTGAAATAGCAGTATATTTCAATGTATATCAGAGGTGATTCTGAACAGAAGGCCAGAGTCCAGGAGCAAGATTTCTCTGAGTAGTTTATTAAAATTACAAACCCTGAAGATCAGAATGCTTTACTTCAGAATACCAAATCCAGGGGAGTGGCAATGAGATTAAAATATCTTGTTGTCTTGTGCGCTCCCTGAGGCATCTGGTGGGCCACAGTGAGATACAGGAAGCTGGACTAATTATGTTCTTAAGAGGGTCATAGCTCATTTGGATATGATGTACGTTTAATGAAACTTTTATAATATTAATTTTAGAATATACACAGAATGATAAAGTAGAGGACTTTTTCTGCCCTTCTAAAGTTTGTTTAAAGCATGGAATTGTGTTTCTTATTTGTGACTGTGGGAAAAAAAGTCCTCATGAATTTATCTGGAATAAAAGACATGGATTAGCATAAAACTGTGAGAACTTTCCCATAAGCCACCCTGATTATGTGAACAAAAGAGTGGCTACAAGATGTTAAAGTTTAACTAATCTGCATTAAGTGATTCTTCAGAATATTCCCTGAATGATGGGTCAGTTATTCTAATTGGGATTTGTGACTGTGAGAACAAACCCATGAGCAGTATTTATTCTAGGTTCTTTAATCCTATTTCATTACCTTAGTTAAATTGGGAACATAGAAGTTATTCCTGTTCACAATAAATTCATCTATCAAATGGTGTTGGTCTTCAAAATGAACAAAGTTATACATAGAGATTGAAAATGGAAATTGGTTTAATTAAGAGGTGATTTTTAGTAACACATGATATTTTAATAAAACAATATTTTAAAATTTCCTCCATTTTAGGGGAGGTAGTTTTTATGTGCTATAAACTAGTATCAGTTTATAATAGTTGAATATATACTTAGTTGCTCCTTGGTGAAACGTTCCATTCAGATCTCCAACCATTACTATTAAGAATATTTATATACCGCTTTTCAAAAGGAGTAGTTCCCAAAGTGAACACATGTAAAATGATGATATTTTAAAGTCCAGTTAGTTTTTTCATTATGGACAGGCTTCCTCTCATATTCACAGGGGATCCATTCCACCGCGTCCCCCGCCCTGCCGATATAGATACAGGCGAAGCCTATCTCTGTACACACACACCCCGCACCCATTAACTTCATTTAGGTTATTTCCTCTGGCACCCAGAAGAAATGTTTCTTCCTTTCACTGAATGCTGTGAGCATGCAATCTTATAGCAGGACATGCAGGCAGGTGCTTGAAGAAATTAATCAAATGTTAACAGAAAGCAGGAAGTTAACAAGAAGCCACTGCCTGTTGGTCCTTCCTTCATTGAAGGCATACCACAGAAGGCATTTCCACGGAAGGAAGGGCCGACAAGCAGTGATGTGGGCAGCTCTGTTTATTATATACACAGTAACATTCAATGAAGGAATTAATTGAAGGGATTATATTGGAAAGATATGTTCTGTATTCTACTTTTCTGTATTTTCTGTATGTGTATATATACAGAATATATACACATTGTTCGGTATTCTATTTTCTGCGTTATCCTTTGTTAATTAGTTTTTAAAACTAATATTCAGCTTCCTTAGAAAGATAATTTATATCTGACATGCATTGGGAAATCTGGGAACCAGTTTGTTCATTAGCCTGCTTTGCACCGTTTTGTTTCCACTCTGCTGGGCAGTGGTGTCACAGGGTATTAGTGCTACCAGAGAGGGGTCCCAGTCCTATCAAGGTAGGGAGGCAATATCTGAAGCCTGTCATGGATTGTGCTCTTGGCTTATCATGGAAAATCCACTTTAGGGCTTGTTTTGGGAATTCAGACATCCCCCTGTATCTACAGATCTGGAATTTGCAGATTCAGTTATCTGCAGATCCAGAGTGCTGCCTCTAGATGGTCAAGAAGGACATTCATGGTCTTACTGACCTCAGAAGGCCTATCGGTGGCCTTAGAAACATTTGTTTTTTGATAAAACAGGAAGTGCTGGGGGGAGCATTAAAAAAAATTGCCTGGGTAGCAGATGGCATAGTTATGGCACTGCTTCTAGCCCTGATAAGAGTCTTTGCAAATTCTGTCTCTCTTAGAAACAAACATCTGCAAACACGAAAAGGACCAAAATTGCTTCTCAAAGTCAGAATCTCAAAAGTGAACATTTAGCTTTTTTGGCTTATTGGTCCATTGTTGTTGTTCAGTCGCTAAGTCGTGTCCGACTCTTCGCGACCCCATGGACCACAGCACGCCAGGCCTCCCTGTCCTCCACTAGCTTCCGGAGTTCACCCAATTTCATGTTCATCGCTTCGGTGACACTATCTAACCATCTCATCCTCTGCCGCCCCCTTCTCCTTTTGCCTTCAATCTTTCCCAGCATGAGGGTCTTTTCTAAAGAGTCCTCTCTTCTCATCAGGTGGCCAAAGTATTGGAGCTTCAGCTTCAGCATTTGTCCTTCCAGGGAGCAATCAGGCTTGACTTCCTGTAGGATGGACCGATTGGACCTCTTTGCAGTCCAGGGGACTCTCAAGAGTCTTCTCCAGCACCATAATTCGAAAGCATCTATTCTTCGGCGCTCTGCCTTTCTTATGGTCCAGCTCTCACAGCCATACATAGCTACTGGGAAAACCATAGCTTTGACTATGCGAACCTTTGTTGGCAGGGTGATGTCTCGGCTTTTGATTAAGTTGTCTAAGTTCGCCATAGCTTTCCTCCCAAGAAGTAAACGTCTTTTAATTTCATGGCTGCAGTCACCATCTGCGGTGATCTTGGAGCCCAGGAAGATAAAGTCTGTCACTGCTTCCATTTCTTCCCCTTCTATTTGCCAGGAAGTGATGGGAGTGGTGGCCATGATCTTAGTTTTTTTAATGTTGAGCTTCAAGCCAATTTTGGCACTTTCCTCTTTCACCCTCATCAGCAGGTTCTTTAAGTCTTCCTCACTTTCTGCCATTAGAGTGGTGTCGTCTGCATATCTGAGGTTGTTGATATTTCTCCCAGCGATCTTGATTCCAGCTTGTGAATCATCCAGCCCTGCCTTCCTCATGATGTACTCTGCATATAAGTTAAATAAGCAGGGTGACAGGATACAGCCTTGTCGTACTCCTTTCCCAATTTGAAACCAGTCGGTTGTTCCATGTCCAGTTCTAACTGTTGCTTCCTGGCCCACGTACAGGTTTCTCAGAAGACAGATAAGGTGGTCTGGTACTCCCATCTCTTCAAGAACTTGCCACAGTTTGTTGTGATCCACACAATCAAAGGCTTTAGCATAGTCAATGAAGCAGAGGTAGATGTTTTTCTGGAACTCTCTGGCTTTCTCCATGATCCATCGAATGTTGGCAATTTGATCTCTAGTTCCTCTGCCTCTTCGGAAACCAGCTTGTACATCTGGTAGTTCTCGATTCACATACTGCTGAAGCCTAGCTTGTAGGATTTTGAGCATCACCTTGCTAGCATGTGAAATGAGTGCAATGGTGCGGTAGTTTGAACAATCTTTGGCATTGCCCTTCTTTGGGATTGGAATGTAAACTGATCTTTTCCAGTCTTGTGGCCACTGCTGGGTTTTCCAAATTTGCTGGCATATGGAGTGCAGCACTTTGACAGCATCATCTTTTAAGATTTTCAGTAATTCCACTGGAATGCTGTCACCTCCACTAGCTTTGTTGTTAGTGAGGCTTTCTAAAGCCCACTTGACTTCACACTCCAGGATGTCAGGTTCAAGCTCAGTGACCGCACCATTGTGGTTATCAGGAACATTGAGATCGGCCTTATAGAGTTCCTCTGTGTATTCTTGCCACCTCTTCTTAATCTCATCTGCTTCTGTTAGGTCCTTGCCGTTTTTGTCCTTTATTGTGCCTACCTTAGCATGAAATTGTCCTTTGACATCTCCAATTTTCTTGAAAAGATCTCTAGTCTTTCCCATTCTATTGTTTTCCTCTATTTCTTTGCATTGCTCATTGAGGAAGGCCTTCCTATCTCTCCTTGCTGTTCTCTGGAAATCTGCATTCAGTTGGGTATATCTTTCCCTTTCTCCCTTGCTTTTGGCTTCCCTTCTTTCCTCAGCTATTTTTAAAGCCTCTTCAGATAGCCACTTTGCCTTCTTGCATTTCTTTCTCTTTGGGATGGTTTTAGTTGCTGCTTCCTGTACAATGTTACAGACCTCCGTCCAAAGTTCTTCAGGCACTCTGTCTACCAAATCTAAGCCTCTAAATCTGTTTGTCACCTCCACTGTATATTCATTTGGGATCTGATTTAGGTCATACATGGAGGGCCTAGTGCTTTTCCCTACTTTTTTAAGTTTAAGCCTGAATTTTGCAATAAGAAGCTCATGATCTGAGCCACAGTCAGCTCCAGGTCTTGTTTTTACTGCCTGTATAGAGCTTCTCCACCTTTGGCTGCAAAGAATGTAATCAATCTGATTTCGATGTAGACCATCTGGTGAAGTCCATGTGTACAGTCGCCGTTTGTGTTGCTGGAAAAGGGTATTTGCTATGACTAATGTGTTCTCCTGACAAAACTCTATCAGTCTTTGCCCTGCTTCATTCTGTACTCCAAGACCAAACTTGCCTGTTACTCCTATTACCTCTTGACTGCCTACTTTAGCATTCCAATCCCCTATGATGAGAAGGACATCTTTTTTGGGTGTTAATTCTAGAAGCTGTTCTAGGTCTTCATAGAAACGGTCAACTTCTTCCTCTTCAGCACCAGTGGTTGGGGCGTAGACTTGGATTACTGTGATGTTGAAAGGTTTGCCTTGGATCCGAATTGAAATCATTCTATCACTTTTGAGATTATACCCCAGTACTGCTGTTCTCACTCTCTTGTTCACTATGAAGGCTACTCCATTTCTTCTAAGGGATTCCTGCCCACAGTAGCAGATATAATGGTCATCTGAATTAAATTCTCCCATTCCTGTCCATTTTAGTTCACTAACTCCCATGATGTCGATGTTCAGCCTTGACATCTCACGTTTGACTACATCTAACTTACCTTGATTCATAGATCTGACGTTCCAGGTTCCTATGCAGTATTGCTCTTTGCAGCATCGCACTTTCCTTTCACTTCCAGACACATCCACAGCTGAGCTTCCTTCCGGTTTTGGCCCAGCTACTTCACTCTTTCTGGAGCTACTAGTACTCGTGTTCTGCTCTTCCCCAGTAGCATAATGGACACCTTCCGACCTGAGGGTCTCATCTTCCAGTGTCATATCGTTTAGCCTTTTAGTTTTGTAATCCATGAGGTTTTCTTGGCAAGAGTACTGGAGTGGGTTGCCATTTCCTTCTCCAGCGGATCACGTTTAGTCAGAACTCTCTACTATGACCTGTCCATCTTGGGTAACCCTACATGGCATAGCTCACAGCTTCATTGAGCTACTCAAGCCCCTTCGCCACGACAAGGCAGTGATCCATGAAAGGGTATTGGTCCATTAAACATTGTTTATTAGCTTTCTTCTTGTTGGGTAAGGCCTGTCTCATGGGAAATGTTGGTTATTATGAGCACAAATCACTTTTGCAACTCGCGATATAACCTATTCATGCATCTTTGACCCTGATACATGGATTGAAGCTGCAGTTTAGTTTTTGAATTATAGGTATAGAGAAAGGGGGATGCCTTTAAAGTTTATCCTCTGTAATTTATTTTGCACTGAATGTTGTGATAGATTAATGGTTAAATTAAATACAACAGAAGTGTCTGAAACCACCATGTAGTTTTTAAGTTACTTTAAATTACTACCATTGTTGAACTGCATTAGCAATTACTGATGTAAAGTGTTGTTAGGCTGTATTTACATAAACTCCTATGTTAAACACATGCTTTAAGGGAAATGTGACTTTTAAATGCCTTATGTAGAAGGCTTTATTTTCATTGTGAAAACCAATCATTCAGCTGTTTGGTAGATGGTGTGGGAGAACCTACAAAGGTAGGGTTTAACTCATTATGACAGTGGTCTGGGAACAGGGATAAATTACCCCAAATGGGGTAAAAATGAAATTCTTGGGGGTAATGGATGGTCATGCTGCCGAGACACAGCAGGGCATGCCCACCTGTGTCTTGGCAGCGCGACCATCCATTACCCCCGTTCCGGTTCCGTTGCTGGCTGGCCAGCTCCGTTTTGTTTTGCTCCGCCCACTTTCACTGGCCGGCAAAACGCGCCCCAGACTGCTCTGCACCTGCTCTGCTTTTCACATCATGGCAGTTTAGAGCACGTGGACGCAGCGAGGAGAGCGGCAGAGCAGCGGCGCGTTGGACCTGAGCGGCAGTGGAGCAGAGTGGCAGTGAAGAGGCAAGCCAGAGACGGCCGGGCATCGGAGGTGAGGGAAGGCACGCGTCTTCCTCCCGTCCATTGCCCTGCTGGGGGGAACTGCACACCCCTCACTGTCCAGCGAGAGACGCGCGGTTCCTCCCAGCAGGACATCGGAGGTGAGGGAAGGCACACCTTCCCCCCCTCCGCTGCCCTGCCAGGGGGAACTGCATACCCCTCGCTCAGGCTTCTTGCAGAACACGCAGCCCCATCATTTTGATCACTGCCCAAGGCCAGATGCAGCACTTCTTTAATGTCCCGAAGTGTCTGTGTGTGATGGAAGGTGTCTCCTAAGACTGGGTGCTGTTGCCAGGGGAGGGGCTGATTGGAACGGAGGTTTTTTTAAAAATTGATTGCCTAAGAATGCAAGTCTATGAATGCCTACTCAGAAGTAAGTTCCATTATAGTAAATGGCACTTACTCCCGGGTAAGTATTAATAGGACTGCACCCCATCTTAATTAAAACTGCAGTCCAATGCACACACTGCCCCAAGAGTAAAGCACATTGAATTCAATCTGACTTACTTCTGAGCAAACAGAAGTTGACAGACGCCGGCCAGCCACTGAACGTAAGGAGCGTGCAGGCTGGGGCAAACGTGACTGGCTGCAGAGTAACAGTCTGAGCCGACACCAGACTGTCCTCCCCCTCAACTTGTAGCCCGGTGCAACGATCCTACGATCCGGACTGGGGCTCAGTGTGTCGTGGGGTGTGTGGGGCATGTGTGCGTGCGCAGGACACCAAAGAGAGGTGCCAGGCAAGCATACAGCGTGAGGCGAGGCGAGAGGGAAAGCGAGCTGCAGGAGACAAAATGTAGGAACGCTTGCTGCGTTTCTCCAGAATGGAAAAGCAGATACTGTGCTGCTAAGTTGCATAGCCCCCTTTGTATTGGCACACATTAGGAATGGCCCTTGCCTTCTCCACAGGTATGTTTCTGTGAAGTGGGGAGGGGAGGGGGGGTCAAACTAATCGGGCTACAGGTGTATTTGTTTTGCTCCCATTCATCTTGTTAATATTTAAAGTGGAGAGGATCTAATTTTTTACATTAAGAGATGTTTGTATGAGGCGAACTGAATCTCCTTACCTACATGCGCACTCCTTGTGATGTAAAAATGAGGTATTCCCTGTTTGACAAGTGCATGAAACAGATATCTACATAAAAAAATGGCTACTGCTACTTTTTATCACTGGGGCCCAAAGGAAGTGATGTCATCAAGCAGGAATATTTTAACATCCCATATGACAAAATCAAATCTAACTAAGCAGGTTAGATATTTACAATAAGAGTAAGATTAAAAAATATTGAAAGAACTTTCCTAACTCTCCCAAACCCGTTACAACTTCATATTTACATAGCTCATTACATAGCTTCATATTTATTAAGCTCATTAATTAATCAAATAAAAAGCAATGGGTTCCAATATGTAATTTTTTTTCTTTTGTTCTGGCGGGGGGGGGGTAACGTCAGCATATCTAAATATATTTTGGGGTAAAAGGTAAAAAAGTTCCCTGACCCCTGCATTATGAGCCCTGGCACCTGTAAATCAGCTTGGGAACAGACAGGAGTGGATGGGAACAATGGCACAGAGCACTGCCCTTGTGTGGAAGTTAACTCATAATCTGTACTAAGAGTAGAGAATTGGAATGAACTGTGAGTGCAAGACAAATGGTTACAAGTGTTGTTCTGCAAATGCTAGTTGTAATGATAGTTTGTAGTAGTTCTCATGCCCCCACTGTAGATTCTTCTTGTTCTCTTATACTTGTGGCTATAGTATAATCTGTAGTAGATATTATACAGCAAGTCTAATTGTCCTGACTTTTGAACTAACTCCAAACTAAGTTAACTGTTCAACATTCTGTCCTGCACTGCTTCCCAACAATCTCTGAATACCAAATACAATCACAAGATTGCTTTTCGACACAGTAGCTGTATCCATAGCTCTCCAGCATAAGCATCCTGTTACCAGTGTAAGAGATTCTTACACTTATCTGACCCATCCTTCTAAGGACCTATGCAGGAGGAGCAACAAATTTGTGTCTCACCATTGTATATTGAAATATCCTCAGGGTGGCTTGCACTGAACCATAAAAACAAGATGTTCAGTACAGTAATCTAAAAATATAAAAACAGCAAAGCATGGTTAAAGGCAATAAAGGAGAGAAATACAGTAAAATAATGATATATTTAAAATGCCTGCTAGAATATGACTGTTTTAAGAACTTGCCTAAAAGTAGGAAATGAAGGGGACTGGTGTACCATTCTTGGGCAACCATTCATATTCTGAATGTCACAACAGAAAATATGCACTTGCTACACAGCCAACAAACATTGAGAAGGGCCTCACAGGTAGAGCAGCTGGGTGAACCCAATCCCATCTAGGCAGCCTAGGGGGATACTTTGATGGTATTGAACACCAGTAGGAGAATCAGCAAGGGTTTATTACTCCTAATGTGGTATGTTCATATTAAAGCATTGTTCTAGGTTCAATATATAACATAAACATAAAATGATTTTAGGTATTGTAAATCAAGTATGCTTTATTCTAACTTTTACTTTGTACCTACAGGGAATCTTGTGTATAATAGATCCCACTGGACTGAGTTGAAACCTTTCAATTTCCTTATTTTATTGGTTTCAACTTCCATAAAATACATTTATATAAATGTATTTTTTACTTCCCATTGACATCTTTCATTAGTTCATACATGACTTTTTCAGTATCTTGCCATTACACCAAACAGCTATATAGGATTTTATGCCTTTTCTCCCTATAGTGGATGGTAAGGGTTTCCTACACTTGGAATTTTGTTATGGAATTTTAAAAAATCAATGCAACTAAGATTTCAAAGTTGTAAGATTACAAGTAATTGCAAATATTTATCATGTCCTAACGGGAAAAAAAAGTTTTACTTGTGCTTCTTCTGTACTTGTGTTTTTTCTGCACTGATGATAAAGCTGACAATATAATGCCCTTGGAATATCCATTATTAAGTAATTGTTGATATCCAAATTCTAAATTAATCAGAAAGTTGTGTGTAATATTGCATAACAGCTCTGAAATTTATGTCAGCAAAAACATCAAGTATAACCATGATTACCACAAAGAGCACAATCATATACCTGCTTACTCCGAACTGATTCCAATTTTACGTAGCAGTGCTTACTCCCAGGTAAGTATACAAAGGATTGTGTTCTAAATTACCATTTTTTTAGTAACAGAAAGATTTTTGAATATCTTCACTTGTTACTAAACCTAGGCAACACCTTCTGAGGACTTTATTTTTAAAGCAAATTAAAAACAACTTATTTACTGTTCTATTTTTGTAGTAATATTGGATAATGACTGATACCAAATGAATTTACTGTTGACACAATGTCAAAGGCAAAATGATATGGCAACATTTTGACCACATAACTGTGAACAGACATTGGAATCTTTTCTATTTGCCTCAGTTAGCTGTTTGATTTGAATTAATTTGAAAAATGTGTAAAATTGGGTTTGGGCAATTTTATTCACAAGAAAGTTGCACAATGGCTAATGGTTACTGTTATTGCAACAACCAAAAATGGTAAAACTATAGAAGAAAATACTCCTAGTTGTTGTTATGTGCATCCGTTTGTGAACTCACAACATTTAGGAAGCTTCTCATGTGCTTTTTCTAGGTATTCCTCTTAATCTTTTGTGTGTGGCACAGCTGTAAAACTTTAAAATCTTTATAGAATAATGTAAAAGGACAATAGTAAATTTGGGTGGTAAAGAATTTGGACTAGAAATATTTTTTTTTTCAGCACAGAAGAAGATAGGAACAAAATCTTTCTAAGTATTGCTTTGATCAGAATATTTTTTTTAGTTTATGGAGTTGGGAGGAGGAAGAGAATTTTGGTGAGTGAGATTAAACATCAAATAAAATGTGCAACAAAAATGTCAACAAAGTAATTTTCAATTTACTGCACAACTCTATAGTTACTGGAATATAGGACCCAATCCAGAGAACTAAGCACAATAGAAAAATGTGTGATCTACCATTATACTGCTGTTCTCATCTGGCTGAATGTGGCTAGACAAAATGTTGATATGCTATTCAGTGGCGTGGGAGGCGGATGCAGCATGTGGTCCAGCTGTCCAGATGTTCCTCCACACCATCTTCCCAATAGTCGGTTGGTGCTGTGAGAAGCTATCATCTATTAAATGCGAGGACAATATAAGGAAGCACCCCTATTGCCTCTACTAAGACTAGTAAGATTGATAGCTATTTTCCTAGATTGGGGCATCTGTGCGATATGCTGTTCCATGCTGATGTTGTGTTTAGTAGTGCTGTGGTAGATTTCCGCTTGTCTATAGTTTGCACTGTATGTCTTTTACTGTTATGAGTTTGTGACTTAAATGATTTCTCATGCTATAACTTGGACAGGATGCTAAGCACCAGTATATAACAGTGGTATATATGCATGTAAAAAAAAAAGAGAGAGAGAGAGAGAAATGAAATGATGAGATGAACAGAGCTATTAGAACGCCTTACTGCTGTAACAATTTCACTTTCAAAGCAAATCAGGCAACAAGAAATATATTGCGTATATATACTACATTTTATATAACATAGTATGTCAAGAATATCTGTACTGTATGAATTTCCATACAGCAGTTAAATTATAAATTCCTTTAAATCTTTTTAATTATAAAACTCATGTTCTCATGAGGATCCAGCTGCCTATATCCCCCAAAAGGTTGGGAGACCCTAAAAAATAAGATGGTATTTGGCATAGGTGGCCAGAGAGAGAAGTAGGAATTGTCAACAATCATGCCCTGCCTCTTTCTCTGCACCCCCCCCCCCAAAACCAGCAGTCATTAGGACCAAGTAAAGTTTGATTCCATTAATGCGGTTTGTAAACTGCACAGGAATCTTAAAATGCTACTGTATTTGATAGAAGCATTGTTTTTTGCAGCTATAATTGCAAATACACTGTGGGGTAGTGTACATGTTCTGGCTCCCATTCAAAAGCTAGTATCATTCCAGACTGTATCTGCAATGCATTTAAAGCAATTCACAAAATAGACTGTCCTCATCACTTAAGAGTTTCAATTTTGGTGAAGTGAACCGTCTTCATCTTAGGAGCGATTTGCATGGCATGTAACTATACTTAAGGCAGATGGCATTTTCATGTAAAATACATTAATATTTCTTACTCAAACTAATTGGATTTTGCAAAGTTGTGCTAAGGCTACAAGATCTGACTTTCACTTCATCACGGTCATATTCTGTAGCTTTAACAAAATCCAATTAGTGAGTTAGCATTATTAGTGTATTATATGTGACAATGTGGTGTTTCGTATTTCACATTTTTCAACTTCTGGTATATTGGTTCCATATACATCGTTTGAAAATCAGGCTAATAGTTTTCAGTGTAACTTACTTCCATATAAACATACCAATAGGGGTGTGCACAGTATTCTACAATGGGGGAAGTTCATGAAGGGAATGTTTGTTCCCTTACCTTGGAGCTGTATTGCTCCCTAGATTTGACTTAGGTTTGTCAGTTTTTGAGCTTTTTGGGGCGTAATGTTTAGTATACATTTTAACTGAACGTTGGTTTCAATTGCACTTTTACCTTTGCTGCTTAATATTGGAGCCTATCTGCTGGCACATAGACAAATTTGAGTATTTCAGATGCATTGATAATTTTTTAATCACATTGAAGATTTTGCCTCTAAATATGACAGATCCCCTCAAAATAGTAATACTTGTTGACACACCCACTCCACAACCTGCAAATATTACACAATATGTAGCTTTAAAGGCATGGATCCTGATCCAGATACAACATGTACACAGCCTGATACAATTATTGAATATGTTGGTGCTTTTATCCACATTGCAATGAGAATGGAAATTCATGCATATATTCATTACCTTCTGTGCATATAGGGGAAGTATTGAATGTCCTGCATCTTAATGTACATTTCAGTGCTAACATGCATCCACATCAAGTCTATATACAGTAGGTGCAGTTTCTTTTCAACCAAAATAAATCTCTGTGAAGATTTTAGGAAGTACATTTCAATGGCTATGAACACAAGTAGGAGTCCCTGAGAAGCGCAATGAGCCAGCAGGGAAAAGATGTGATGTTCAGCTGGGCAGTGGCATATGCTGCCCTGCCAGTCAGCTGTATGGCAGAATGACAGCAGGTCATGTAATTGGCTGTCACCTATTGCAGGTGGCTGGATAGGAAACACCTGGCCAGGAGACAGTGGGGCTGGTTTCAGTCCTTCAGAGAGGCTCCAGGGTAGCAGGGCAGGCATGAGAAACCTGAGGGAAAAGGGCAGAGACTAGAAAGGAAGAGAGATCAGAAACAGGGCAAGGGTCAGCAGAGAGAGAGAGAGAGAGAGAGAGAGAGAGAGAGAGGCAGGCCACATAGGCAAGGCCAGAAAAGACAGGAAAGGGCATGGTGACCTGAGTGCAAGAAGGACTGGACAGAGACCAGAGACAAGCTGACTGCAGGCATTCTGCACAGCATGTAAGAGCCCATAGCTCATCTAGGACAGTGTCCACACAGCAGCATGCCTAGGGATCCAGAGACTAGCACAGAGGGATTTGGGAGAGATAGTGACCCAACCTGCAGCTTGTGGTCTGTGATGCCCTCAACCACCATACTCTGTGCAGTACTACTGGAGAAGGGACTTCACCTAAAGTTTAGGTGGAGGCCCTTCTCCTGTAGTACTGCTCAGAGTAGGGCCACTGAGGGCATTGGTTTATGTCTTAAACAAGTCTACAAGAGGGTAGACAGAAAGGATATGGGTGAAGTTAAACCAGGGAAGAGGGCCGACCCCGCCCCTTCTTTTGTTCCCCTGTTGGACCAGATAAAGAGGTTGTGAGCTCATCCCAGTGTCCAGACTGAGGTCAGTGAGTTTCACAAGTCCCCTGGAAGTGGAACTTCTACCCATGGGAGAAGGAAGTAGAGATGACAACCACACATACCTGAACGATCATTTAGCTGTGTCATTATGAGTCTCAGTGATGTCTGTCCAGATGTTTGTCACATCTGTGAGAAACTTTCCCCTTGTCCTGCTGATCAGCTCAGGGACTGCCATGTTTTACCTGTACAGAATATATCGATACAGGAGCTTCAGGCTCAACTTGAGCAGGACGCGAAACTTCGCCAAGAAGAGCAAGAAGCATTTACAGAGAGGATCATTCAGGTAAATATATACGCTAGTCATTGGAAGAATCCTTGATCTGGAAGAGTGTGTCTGATTTTCTGCTTGCCAGAGGCTCACTATTCTACATCTTGAAATGATGAAATTCAGAAACTGTTGAATATGCATCACTGTCATTTCATAGAGGTTTTGTTGTGGCATTCGAATATCATTTAGACTATGACTGTACCAAAACTTGTTGCAACCTGATTCAGAGAAAATTAAGTGCATTATTTTATTGATGTTAACACAGGAACTGTAATTGTGGCTTTCAATCATATTGCCTAGACAATAAACATTAGGGTTATAAGGACATCCCTTGCTAAAGAGAGATATGGTTTAAAGCGGTGATTCTTGCTTGAGCTTTAAGATGTAGTCCAGTTCTTACTATTGAAAGTATTGGTAAAACCTATATAACAGAAATTAAAGAAAGAACCAGTCTTGGCAGAAAGTATTTTCTTCATAACAGTTTCCTTCCTAGAAGAACTACTTCAGATTATTAAAATATTGAAGATTATTACAGGATATAAGGACTGATGGTGCTTATAGGTGTGGTCTGTAATAGTCTGCTACCTTTCTGCTCAATTGCTGATGGCCAGATATTGCATATATGGCATTGGGTACAATCCTATATACACTTATCCAGTAGTAAGCCCCATTGAATATAGTGGGACTTACTTGTGAGTAAACGTGTAGAGCCTTATGCTGTCAGTAGATTTGCTGTGCAAGTCAATGTGTGTTGACTCAGAAGCAAGTCTCATTGAGTTCAGTGGGACTTACTCCCAGATAAATGTGTCTTGGATTGCAGCCATAATTCATTAATAACTAGCAAGTCATTTTTTAAATGAAACATTGAGATAAATTGCTGTTTTCTTTCTTTTTTCACTATATTACTAGTAAGGTTTGGTACCAATAAACTAGATATGAAACAGATATTATTTGTTGGCAAGAGATTTTTCAAGTGTGCTTCTTTAATGGAAGAATGGCTTTTCTGAATACTTGTGAAGCTGCATTAGTAGTTTTGAATTGTTTTTGTTTGTAGGACTAGTTGATAACCAATCTTGTTTTAAATGTTACACCTCAATATTGGTATATACAAGTAGATTACCCATTATCTAGATATCTGAAATCTGAACTATTTCAAAATCCAGACATTTTTGTCCAAGACTTCTTCCACACTAGAAGTTTTCTCATTCCCACCAGTGCAGGTACAGGCTGTAAGTTTTATTCTCTGCTCTGTGATGTGTACTTGTACAGACATTGTTGAAAAATGTCAAAGAGGCCCGCTGACATCCATTGCGGAACTGTGAAAAGAGCAAAAGGAAGCATTTCTCATTATATTCTGAAATCCAGACAAATCTGAAATCCAGACTCCTTCCTGTCCCAAGCAGTCTGGTAAGGGATACTTAGGCCCAATCCTATCCAACTTGCAGGCACTTCTGCAGCCTCAAGTAAGGGAACAAACATTCCCTTGAGTGAATCTGTATCTGATGCCCCACTTCAGGGTGTAGTGCATGTTCCATTGGCACAGCTGCATCAGTGCTGGAAAGTTGGATAGGATTGAGTCCACAATCTGTGTATGTACATATTCATATATGTTCAAGATGGTGTATCATTTAAGAGGCAATTACCCTGGAAAGCAAGCAGCTCTCTTTCCAGGGGGCAAAGAGAGTAATATTCCAGAAGGAAAACTGTTCCCCTTACAAAAAGAAGGGGAAACTAGACCTATGAGCTTTTCTAATTAAAGCTTAGATTGAAAATGAAAGTCAGCAAATACAATTTGCATATTGCAGTAAGAAGGTCAGGGTCATTTTGAGAATATATTGAAAGGATGCAATGAAGAGAATGAAGTATATACATAGAACAGAAAAATGTTTATGCTGCAGAAGTCTGATCTAGCCGCTTAAAGTCAATGAGCTGTGTATTTCCACAGCAGGTTATTCACATATGGTTAATTAAATTAAGTCTACCAGCTGTAGGCTTCAGGTTTCTCATAAGTCAGGTCTCTTGCCACATTCAGTTAGCTGATGATAATTAGAATTAGCAATTCTGGTTTATCTTGCCCAGCTGAAAAAAAAACCAGAATAATCAACCCTTGAGGGCAGTATCCTATTGATGTTGTGCCTGGTTGTTCTGTTTAAAGCTGGAAGAGGAGCATCTGCAAAGCCTACGGAGGAAGGACCTGGAGGTGCAAAGTTTGACTTTGCAGAACAAATTAGAAGAGAAGACCTGGAGTCAGGAGAAAAACCTGATGCATCAAGAACTCAGGCATTTCAAGCAGAACACCTTCCTTCTGTATGTCAAACTGAAATGGTTGCTGAAGCACTGGAGACTAGGCAAGCAGATGGAGGGGCAAGGAGAGGACGTACTCGAGGTAACTGTCCCATGTCATTTAATGGAGTGAAACTACAAAGGAAAAGTGAGGTGGATCATTCTGCTGTGAACATAATACATTTTTAGAAATAACCTTGCTTCAAGTTCAGGTGTCAGAACATTATTAACTATGGCATTGTGATCAGCATAGCATTGATTATAGAACAGAAAAGATGCTGAAGTAGAACTTGAAGCTATGTGTCATTGACAGTTTCAAAAGAGATGTGCAATTGGGAGCTTCACCTGGACAATAGTTCTAAATCACGTGTTATAACTCAATACGTATACTCCTGATATTAGGCCAAATTGAGAGATTTGTAAGCACCAACTTATTATCTAAGGCCGTTCTTCCCAAACTTTTTAGCACCAGGACCCACTTTTTAAAATGACAATCTATCAAGAGCCACATAGCTTTACTAGACAAAAAAGGTTATATAGAAAAGAACAATATTTTATTAATATTATTAATTAATTATTATTAAATGGGGTCATGTGCTCCCAAGGCTGCTAGAATCCTTACATATTGTATGTGTACGTAGCCATTTAGCTAGACTCTCCCTAGAAATGGCGTTCAAGGACTCTCTCCCCAAACCTTTACAGTCATTCCAGGGTACCCAGAAGGCTGAACTGCAGATCAAAATGTACAGTTAGGGACTTTCAGAGCAGACAAAAGGCTGGAACTGGGTTCATACTTAATATATGGCATGCCAACTACTGGAGAAAATAGGAAAATATGACATTTTAGTTTGGGGGCATGAAGATTACCTCACAGCACAGGTTAGCATTCCAGTCACAAGAACTCTCTCCTTCCAGATTGCCGGCTGCTGCAATTTTCTTTTGCAAACTGGGCAAGGGTGCTTGCAAATTTTTTTTAAATATTTCGTAAACGTTTTGCTACCCACCAAAAATCAGCTTGTGACCCACTGGTTGGTCGTAACCCACAGTTTGGGAAACATTGATCTAAGGAAAGTAGACATGCTAGGGTACTGAATCTTGGGGTTCCGGTGTCAGTATTTCAGATCAGTTGGGGTTGTCTCAGCTTTCATTACTGTGAAGAATACTGCATTTTATCCTAAGAGACCAATCCAATCCCCCACCACTCTGCAGCATGTGGCTATGCCAAAATGGAAGGCTCTGCATGCTGTGGTGGTGGTGGTGGTGTGACCTTAAAGCAAAGAGGAGTTTTCGGCCACCTTCTTGGGGTTGCTGGGGAATGGCAGTGAGAAGTGTGTCTGCCTGGTGATGGTTGTTCATTGTCAAATGGAGGGTTGGCTCTCCCTTTGGCTCAGAGTTACAGGCAGGGAGGGAGTCAGTACTCCTGCCACCTCCTCTGCCATGCTAGCTGGCAGCTTGGCTTCCCTGAGAGAGGTTACTGTCGCCTTTCTTTTCCTTAGCCTTTCACCGGTTAGCCAGCCTTATCACTGATCCCAAAATGAGATTTACAGTTCCTGGGGCAATGGGAGCTTTTTCCATACCTTCTCCTTCTCCTTCATCCTCCCTTGTATTGGTGGGTCAGGGTTTCCCTTTTCCGCTGTCCCTGGAGGACTCAGCCCCTGATTCTGTAGTGGGAATGGCCTCTTCTCCTCCTGCCTCCCTCCAAGTTAGGGCTCATGTCTGTCTTCCTGCAGCTTTGGGCAGTGTCTCCATTGGTGCCTGCCAGCTGCTTCCTCTGACCAGCTGAGGCTCTGAGGCATGTCTGAGCCTTCTCTGGCCTTATGAGCATGTTCTCCATCAGGTCAGGAGTATGCGCAGGCTCCTTCTGACTTGACAGGCTGCTCCCACCTTGGGTGTGGCCTGGGGAAGATCCAGGAATATGTGTTCCAATCATAGGATCCTCCAGGTCGAGTAAGTCTGGGATGGAACAAGGAGATAAGTAAAGACATTTCCACTTATACCTGCAGCGGAGCAGGTCACCTGCTGGGCCAGCAGACTGCCAGTGCTGTTGCTTCTTTGCAGTGACACACTTGCACATCATTGGCAACTGATTTATAGTAGTGGGACAGTGTCCTGCTCCCATAAATCAGATCATAGGATTGGACAATAAAGAACGTAAGTGGAAGGAAGCATATACAAATAAATTTCTCTGTTCCTTCCTCAGCAAAGCAGCACCCTGTGGCCCCAGACAACTGCAGAATGAACAGCCAAAATATGTGTTGCAAGGAATTAGAATTTGGCTCGAGTTTTTCTCATTTTTGAAATAGCTTATGGGGGAGAAATTGCTGGAGGAGTAGGAGAATTTACTAGCACTTTACTGTGGTTTGTATCCTAATAGCTCACCCTGATAGCTCTAACTATTAACATGACAAAAAACAAGTCCCATAGACTGCTAGTATACTCAGTGTACACGAAATTGCGGTCAGAACCTCAGAAGAAGTAAAGTTCTAAACCATGCTCCACTTTTATCCCAGCTTACAGCACCTACCGCATGATTTCAAAACTAAAAGGAAACAATAGCTAGCCAAATTGCATGGTCTTTGTATAGTAATGTGTGGTTTGAGCCTAAGGGAAGACCAGTAAAAATCCACCCACCCACTAATACAAACATAAGTGCCAAAGTGCCTTCAATTTGCGGAAGAGAATTATGCTTGGTTTGCATATTAGCAAAAAAGAAAAACAAGCCATCATAATTCATTCAATTCGTCTCCTCAGGATATTCAACCCTGTCATTAGTGAAATATTCTTGTATATCTCTTTAAGTAACTCATGACATGATAGAAAATAGGTAGAAGGAGAATAAAAGATGGTGCTTTGAGCCTACTCTGCAAAAATAATTAGAAGAAAAAGTATCAATTGAATCCAAATACTTGGATTCATTGTTTTACCTAGGCTAGGGTCTGGCTCCTTGGTATGCCTAATAAACATCCAATGTTAAGATGCAAGTTGGTAAGGTCAAAATGAGGGTGCTACCCAAGCGGTCTCATCCAAGTCAGCACCATGCTACAGAAACATGTGGGTTTATTTAGGCAGATGAGAGCATTCTCTAGTCTACAATGTATTAAAAATCCCACCAAAGTAGTGGTCATATCAAATATTATAGTTAGGATTGTTGTGTAAATATTGTCCAGAATGCAACTAGAGCTGCACTTTATATTGCCTTCTCAAAATCTTTTTCTAGTTATTCAGACATGTGGGTTTGCTTAATATTGTTAAAATAGTGTTTAATATAGTTCATAAATAAATTACAGGCCAAAAAAGAGACAACATTTCTGGAATCAACAATGCGCATTTAGAACACTGTGTCTCTCTTCCCACCTTTCTTTTTTAAGAGTGAAATATTCCTGTGTTTCCATAAGAGAATATGGAAGCCCCAGCACGGGTATAATATAGCATGCTTACTGGAATTACTGGATCAAAGTCTTCATGTAGAATATGTATCTTTAATTCTATTCACCTACCATTTTAGTTGGAACACCTTGATCCCACACCAGAATTCAGCTTTCAGTCTGAACAAAAAGTTGAAGAACAGGAGGAAGAGGAAGATGCCGTGTTTGCACTGACAGATTACTCCCAACATTCCATAGTGGAAAAAAGTGATCGTGGACCACAGCTGCAGACTGCAGAATTGTTGCAGCAACAAAAGCAGGTACCAGGGCAAATACAGTATGCAAGTGCTTCTGCTGTCTTGATTGATACATAGTGTGCTATTGCTGTGTTCTGTTCCATTGTGAATACTTCTAATCATGGGTATGACAATCATTCCTTATGATTGTTGTTGTTCAATTGCTAAGTCGTGTCCGACTCTTCGCGGCCCCATGGACCACAGAACGCCAGGCCTCCCTGTCCTCCACTAGCTTCCGGAGTTCGCCCAATTTCATGTTCATCGCTTCGGTGACACTATCTAACCATCTCATCCTCTGCCGCCCCCTTCTCCTTTTGCCTTCAATCTTTCCCAGCATGAAGGTCTTTTCTAAAGAGTCCTCTCTTCTCATGAGGTAGCCAAAGTATTGGAGCTTCAGCTTCAGGATTTGTCCTTCCAGGGAGCAATCAGGCTTGACTTCCTGTAGGATGGACCGATTGGACCTCCTTGCAGTCCAGGGGACTCTCAAGAGTCTTCTCCAACACCATAATTCGAAAGCATCTATTCTTCGGCGCTCTGCCTTCCTTATGGTCCAGCTCTCACAGCCATACATAGCTACTGGGAAAACCATAGCTTTGACTATGCGAACCTTTGTTGGCAGGGTGATGTCTCGGCTTTTTATTAAGTTGTCTAGGTTCGCCATAGCTTTCCTCCCAAGAAGTAAACATCTTTTAATTTTATGGCTGCAGTCACCGTCTGCGATGATCTTGGAGCCCAGGAAAATAAAGTCTGTCACTGCTTCCATTTCTTCCCCTTCTATTTGCCAGGAAGTGATAGGAGTGGTTGCCATGATCTTAGTTTTTTTAATGTTGAGCTTCAAGCCAATGTTGACACTTTCCTCTTTCACCCTCATCAGAAGGTTCTTTAGATCCTGCTAACTGGACAAGAGGCACTTTTTCCAGTGGTGTTCCTCTTATATTTAGCAGGGGGAGAGTAACTGTCCCTCTTCACCCCTGCACAGTCTTTCTAGTGGCTGTTGCTGGCGGTCTGCCTTTTTTTAGATTGTGAGCCCTTTTGGGACAGGGAGCCATTTAACTTTATTATTCTATTTGCCTGTAAACTGCTTTGTGAACTTCGTGTTGAAAAGCGGTATATAAGTACCTGTTGATTGATTGATTGATTGATTGATCTTCCTCACTTTCTGCCATTAGAGTGGTATCGTCTGCATATCTGAGGTTGTTGATATTTCTCCCAGCAATCTTGATTCCAGCTTGTGAATCATCTAGCCCAGACCTTCTCATGCTGTACTCTGCATATGTTAAATAAGCAGGGTGACAGTATACAGCCTTGTCATACTCCTTTCCTGAATTTTAACCAATCAGTTGTTCCATGTCCAGTTCTAATTGTTGCTTCCTGACCCAAATACAGGTTTCTCAGAAGAGAGGTAAGGTGGCCTGGTACTCCCATCTCTTCATGAACTTGCCACAGTTTGTTGTGATCCACACAATCAAAGGCTTTGGCATAGTCAATGAAGCAGAGGTAGTATAGATGTTTTTCTGGAACTCTCTTGCTTTCTCCGTGATCCAGCGAATGTTGGCAATTTGATCTCTAGTTCCTCTGCCTCTTCGGAAACCAGCTTGTACTTCTAGTAGTTCTCGATTCACATACTGCTGAAGCCTAGCTTGTAGGATTTTGAGCTTCACCTTGCTAGCATGTGAAATGAGTGCGGTAGTTTGAACCATCTTTGGCATTGCCCTTCTTTGGGATTGGAATGTAAACTGATCTTTTCCAGTTTTGTGGCCACTGCTGGGTTTTCTAAATTTGCTGGCGTATGGAGTGCAGCACTTTGACAGCATCATCTTTTAAGATTTTGAGTAATTCCGCTGGAATGCTGTCACCTCTGCTAGCTTTGCTGTTAGTGATGCTTTCTAAAGCCCACACTTGACTTTACACTCCAGGATGTCAGGTTCGAGCTCAGTGACCACACCATTGTGGTTATCAGGAACATTTAGATTGGCCTTATATAGTTCCTCTGTGTATTCTTGCCACCTCTTCTTAATCTCATCTGTTTCTGTTAGGTCCTTGCCGTTCTTGTCCTTTATTGTGCCTACCTTAGCATGAAATTGTCCTTTGACATCTCCAATTTTCTTGAAAAGATATCTAGTCTTTCCCATTGTATTGTTTTCCTCTATTTCTTTGCATTGCTCATTTAGGAAGGCCTTCCTATCTCTCCTTGCTGTTCTCTGGAAATCTGCATTTAATTCAGTTGGGTATATCTTTCCCTTTCTCCCTTGCTTTTTGCTTCCCTTCTTTCCTCAGCTATTTGTAAAGCCTCATCAGATAGCCACTTTGCCTTCTTGCATTTCTTTCTCTTTGGGATGGTTCTAGTTGCTGCTTCCTATACAATGTTACAGACCTCCGTCCAAAGTTCTTCAGGCACTCTGTCTACCAAATCTAAGCCCCTAAATCTATTTGTCACCTCCACTGTATATTCGTATGGGATCTGATTTAGGTCATACATGGAGGGTCTAGTGGTTTTCCCTACTTTCAGTTTAAGCCTGAATTTTGCAATAAGAAGCTCATGATCTGAGCCACAGTCATCTCCAGGTCTTGTTTTTACTGCCTGTATAGAACTTCTCCATCTTTGGCTGCAAAGAATGTAATCAATCTGATTTTGGTGTAGACCATTGGTGAAGTCCATGTGTAGAGTTGCTGCTTGTGTTGCTGGAAAAGGGTGTTTGCTATGACTAATGTGTTCTCCTGACAAAACTCTATCAGTCTTTGCCCTGCTTCATTTTGTACTCCAAGACCAAACTTGCCTGTTATTCCTATTACCTTTTGCCTGCCTACTTTAGCATTCCAATCCCCTATGATGAGAAGGACATCTTTTTTTGGTGTTAATTCTAGAAGGTTTTGTAGGTCTTCATAGAAATGGTCAACTTCTTCCTCTTCAACATTAGTGGTTGGGGCGTAGACTTGGACTACTGTGATGTTGAAAGGTTTGCCTTGGATCCGAATTGAAATCATTCTATCATTTTTGAGGTTATACCTCAGTACTGCTGTTCTCACTTTCTTGTTCACTATGAAGGCTATTCCATTTCTTCTAGGGGATTCCTGCCCACAGTAGCAGATATAATGATCATCTGAATTAAATTCTCCCATTCCTGTCCATTTTAGTTCACTAACTCCCATGATGTCGATGTTCAGTCACGACATCTTGCGTTTGACCACATCTAGCTTACCTTGATTCATATATCTGATGTTCCAGGTCTCTGTGAAGTATTGTTCTTTGCAGCATTGTACTTTCACTTCCAGATGCATCCACAGCAGAGTTTCGTTCCAGTTTTGGCCCAGCTACTTCACTTTTTCTGTAGCTACTAGTACTCATGTTCTGCTCTTCCCCAGTAGCATAATGGACGCCTTCTGACCTGAAGGGCTCAACTTCCAGTCATATTGTTTAGCCTTTTAGTACTGTAATCCGTGGGGTTTTCTTGGCAAGAGTACTGGAGTGAGTTGCCATTTCCTTCTCCAGCGGATCACATTTAGTCAGAACTCTCTACTATGACCCGTCCATCTTCGGTAACCCTACATGGCATAGCTCACAGCTTCATTGAACTACTCAAGCCCCTTCGCCACGACAAGGCAATGATCCATGAAGGGGATTCCTAATGATACAGAAATGTTAATGTGTGTCACCTGTTACGGGGTTTTTCTAATCTTATGCTACTGCAACCCCAAAAAGAATATACAAATTTACTTAATCCCCCATATTGCAGCTACTTGTGAGCCATATTTTTGAAGACCCCTGGAGTAAGACAATTGGTCCATCTAACTCAGTATTCATTGTGCTTACTGGGCAGTGGCTTTCCAGGGTTTCAGAGAAATCTTTTCCTGCCCTACCTGGAGTTCCCAGGGATTGAGCTCAGTTCTTCAGAGCTTTGCAACTCCCTTTCAAGCTACCCTTGTCCCTACTGGGGGTTGCAACCCATACTTTGAGAACTTGTGGTCTGTTATATTCTTTAATTGAAAGAAGGGGTGATATAATTGAAAGAGGGCAGAAGATTTAGCCGAGAGGGTTAATGCCTCCGTTTGCCCGAAGATACAGCTGAAGATCTCAAGGTCATGAGCTCGGGACTGCCGGAAGTCTCTGTGAGCGGCAGACCTTGCAACTGCGGCTGATTAGAAGCTGAGCTCCAGCTGCCTCGTGGGAGGAGGAGTGTGCTGAGAGTCAGCTGCGTCTCTGGTGAGAGCAGGGAAGCATCAGCCAGCAGAAGACAGACCGGTGGCTAAAGAAAGAAGGCTAAATCCAGAAAGGAAGATCTGAATGTGTGTAGTTCTTGAAAGAACATTCTGTAAATTGTAAAAACCTTCGGGTTTATGAATAAAGTCTGCCCATGTAAACCGCCTTGAGTTACAGTCACTAGAGAAATCTAGTGATCTTAAGAAAGGCGGTATATAAATACATGCATTATTATTATTATTATTATTATTATTATTATTATTATTATTATTAT
>JAJKFI010000031.1:12955732-13017389 GCA_029204185.1 Lerista edwardsae
ATTATTATTATTATTATTATTATTATTATTATTATTATTATTATTATTATTATTATTATTTCAAATACCTTTTTGGCAGATGCTATAAGTGAATATCCTATTTTCTGTCATGGCTTTTTACCCAGAAAAATATATACTTGTCTCATGATTTTCAGTATCTATAGGTTTCTCCCATCTGAGCACCTCTGTAGTAGATTACTATGTAACTCTTAATGGGGAAGCTTTTTATATTTAATTTAAGAACCAGATAAATATGTTTATCATAAATTTCTTTCTGAAAAGGTAGGAGAGAAACAATTCAAAAAAATCTTTTTACTTTTTAAATAAAACTAATTAATGTTGATATTTTACCCTTGCACTCTCAAGTGGGTTTATTTTATGTATTTATTTAAAAGATTTATATTCCAACTTAGAAGGCAGCTTACAAATACCACACTAACATGTACAGTATGTAAAATAATTAAAAAATAATAAGAACAATAAAATGCAGGGTGCGTGTGTGCAACTATTTAGACAAAAGCATTTTTAAAGACACAAGCATAAGAAGTCACACTACAAAGCATCACTCAAGTGTCACACAAAACAGAAACAATTTGAACCCTCCCCAAAAAGCCATGAGGGAGGGGGTAATTCTTAATTCCCCTGAGAAGCAATTAACCCCAACATTTGTTACATGCATTTTTTTGTAGAATTTTTGTCCATACAAGTTGCATTATAAAGGCTATTTAGTTTGCTGGCTGTGGTTGGCTTGACTATTGCCTGCTTCACATGGGATATTATTGACCCCAGAGATGATATGCAACTACTGTATATCTGTTATTACAGGGACATTTTAAAATGTTTTTTAACTAACATCTGATCTTATTCTCAATACAGTCTACAGGGTTGGTGGGTTGGGGTTTTTTTTGTGTGATTTCATTTGATCCCAGGACTAGATGGATACAGTAAATTTTGGCAATGATCCATAAACTTGTGTATCCATTTATGATTCATTAAAAGCAAAGCCCTGTCAAATGTCAATTAATTCTTAGTCTTTAGTAAGCAATAGATATCTTAAATGTCAGTGTGGTGCATTGCAGTTCAACATCAGTAGCCATGTGGAACTTCATCAGGCATATGTGGGGCTGGTGAAAATCCGCAACAGTTTTGTTGACTGTACTTCACCAGAACAGTAAATTCAGGGCATTGGAAGAACCATGTTGGCTATCAAATAAAGCAGAATGAATTTGCTGTAGAGTCTGCCATGCAGAGTCTGTCTGAAAGAATTCTAAATATGTTAACTCCGGTTGAACTCAGTATATAAACTGTGGCCATGGTTCTAGTGCTTATTACAGAATTTGCAAGGTAAACATTTCCCTCTAAAAGTATTCCAGGCAGTTGGCCTCAATCTAACAAATGCAACTTTCTACATTGGCTGTTTAGATCTATTTTCATAAATGTCTCTTTATTGTGATTGTAATACTAAGTATATATGGTTAAAATAAAAACACAGAGGGTAGTGGATTTTTTGTAGTGGGACATGGAAGGCATTCCAGAGAAGCCAGCAAGGAAGCTATTGCAATACTTGATAATTAAGAAACAGAAGGATTGGGATTTTACTGTGTCGTGAAATGGAAGGTCCACTTCAGATGCACCAATACATCTTAGAAGCAACCAGGACAGATCTTTTTAGCATTTGGAATCCATATCTAGAATCAGTTTGTTTTGGATAAATCATGGAGAGCCACTTAGGACAAGCCAATCTTTTTTCATTTTTGTAGAAATACTTCCTGCCTTTCTTCCCATAAAAATGGGAGCCCAAAATGTTACAGGAAAAGAAAAAAGTCACAGAAGCTAGCAACAAAAACAGCCAAATAATTAAAAAATGGCAGCAGATAATAAAAACATGTAAACATAGTTGCTAGTTATTGAACAGTAACTAAAACTGTAGAAGGAAAGCTTGGGGAAAATGCTAAATGGAAAAGGTATATCTTTAGCCCCTACAAGAATGCTAGCATAGTGAGAATATTTATCTTAAACGGAGAACATTTCAAAGTGACAATACTGCTAAGAAGATCATACCTCTGTGGCAGCTATTTAAAGTATGTAACAATAGTCAACTCCTGTGGTTACCAAGACATGGACTACTGTGGTTAGGTCTGACTCAAGTCTGGTTGCAGCTGATGCACCAGCCTAAGCTGGGCAAAGTGCCTGTTGCTGTCCGGTGATCCAGGAGAAGTGGTGAATCCAGAAAGATCCCTGAACTACAAGCCTTCTCCTGCAAAGGGAGTGCAACTCCATGCAGAGCAGTGGTAGTCCAATACCTGCATTTGGGTTCCAAACCATGAGGACCACTGCCAAACAGGTGTTCCTGCTCCCCTCCCCTGGGGAGCCAGGTAGGGCAAACCATGAACCATCTGGAATACCTCAGCTGAACCCTTTCCAGCAGACACAATGGTGGCAGTGAAAAACTGATACGTAGAAAAATTTTATTCCCAAGATGCTTGTATTGGCAGTGTGGGTTTAATTGTGTTTACAAATACAAGCCTTTGTTTCTGTAGGCAAGAGAAAATCGCCAACTCTTAAATGCCCTGAAAGTCCTGTTGGATGACTTCCGCTCTGAGCTCCGGGATGATGAACAAGAACGTCGTGGCCTCCAGCAGCAGTATGCCACTGAAAAAGCTGCTTGGGAGGTGGAATGGACTAAGCTGAAGTGCCAGCTGGAGCAGGTATACTTCCCAAAGTCAAAAGACAGGAGGCTTTAATGGAGACCTGGTTCTCGGATAAAGATACATTTGAAGATGAATTATGGATGAGGCCTACCTTTCACTTTCACCTTAAACAGCTGCTAGTTAGTAAGATAAAGGAAGCTTGTTGAATTCTTCTTAGTGACCTCAGACTTGCTGTTTTTCAACTTCAGCCTCTGATTTGTTTTGTATATTTAGATTATACATAGGATATTGATGTGTGCTGAAAGAGATAAGCAGGCCCTAGGAAAGTCTCGGCTATCTTGGCTACCCAATTGCACCACAGTGGATGAAACTTGCAGCTCCATAAAGAAACACAGGCTGCAATCCTGTCTGCACTTACATGGAAGTAAGCCTCATTGATTATAATGGGACTTGCTTCTGTGTAGACATGCATAGGATTGGGCTCACAATGACCTCAGATTGCCACAAGACAGAATGTGATGTGTGCTAAAAGACCAAGAAATGTCTTGTTTATATAAAGAGAAAATATAGTAATCTGGGATAGCAGCTTTGAAATAACGATTGATGCATGCTGATGTCTAATCAAGGTTCTAGGACAGTTTTTGATACGGTTATTAAAGGTATATACTGTTGGTGGCTCTCTGATCTAGTTGGAAGATAGACTATAAGGAATGACTGTTGAGTGTGACCAGATGTCAACATTTAGTCTTTTATGGATACAATCTAGGAATTGGGAACTATGGTTTTGTTATAAGAGTGGTGATGGAATGCTTCCTGCTGTTAGCATGTATATGTCTATGGGCGCAATCTTAACTTGTGCCAGAACGGCAAGGCTGGTGGGCTTGCGCCATATTCAGCACAAGTTAGGAGGCTGCTGGAGCCTCCCTAATGTGCCATTGCCCCAGGCTAGGCACCAGCCGCCCCAGTAGGCTTGGTCAGATCTGCACCAGCTCTGAGCAAGCTGCATTTGTCAGCCCCAAATCGGGGCTGTGTGGCCTGGGGACGGAGGCTTGTATGCAGCCACATCCCAGCTCCACCCCACTCCCTGGTGTGTATGCAGGTGTGTATGCACCTGGTGTGTATGGACTCCCTGGTGTGTATGCAGCACACCTCCTAGCCTGCCCACCCCACTCAGAACCACTCTTGTGCCCATCAAACTCAGTTGGTGCAGGAGAGGCATAGCTGTCAGCCAGTGTCCTTGGGATGACGCTGCTGCTAGTGTTGGCCCAACAGCAACAGCGCTGATGTGAGAGTGCCAGTCAGCGCTCTTGCGTCAGCACTGATGCCATTGGACCAACGCAAGCAATTTGGATTGTGCTCTCAATATAGTAAGTGCGCAATCCTATACGATGCCGGCCTTGTAAGGCCAACATAGCAGGGCTGTATTATATCCTAAAGCCCATTAGGAGGCAGCAGCAGCAATGTCCAAGACAAAGGGAGGTTTTCCCCTTGCACCTGTGTAAGTCCCAGTCATGCCTATGGGCCTGCTCGGATGTGTACCTGCTGTCTTGCAGGCGCAGAGGAACGTGGACAGGAGCAGCTCAAATCGGGGCCGCTCAGGCCAGGGACGGGCGTTAGGATTTGGCACTGCAGCCATTCTAGGTCACAGCTAGGTCACAGCCACCATCTCCACCCATTATGCCGCCCACGTACGCCCCTGGAACGCCTCTGGAACACCCTCACAGAGGCCCTGCGCTGACGACGCCTGACTGGCACATGGCCAGCGCCCGAGCGCCGGCACTGCTGCTCGTGCCGGCCCAGCACCACAGTGCTGACGCAGACGCACTTTATGGCATGTTTGTGACAAAATTCGGCCAGCGCAAGAGCTTAGCGCCGGCGCAAGGGGGTATAGGATTGCGCTGTAAGTTATTGTTCATTTGTGTAAATGATGCAATATTGATATGCTGATAATCAATAATGAGTTTTAAATTGAAATTTCAAGAGTCTTAATGTCATGAGAGGTGGTCAGAGCAGAACTGAAAAGTAGTGCAAATGCTCACAAATCTTGTTCACCAGCATTATCTGATTTCAATGCAGAAAAAAAAATTAGGAACCTAGTGAATGTAATGATGAGAAATGAAGGGTATAGGAATGAATACAATAATGATCTTGCAGCTTAAAACTGAGGGCCAGTTTCCCTAATAACCAGAAACTGCCAAGACAAGCAGTTTCGCCACTCCTTCCTGTTCACTCAGATTCTTCATCATAGATACCATGCATAGACAAACTGTATAAGGGCACAATCCTAACCAACTTTCCAGCACTGACATAGCTGTGCCAATGGGGCATGTTCTGCATTCTGCAGTGGAGCAGCAGTCATGGAGGCCTCCTCAAGGTAAGGAAATATGTGTTGCCCTTACCTCAGTGCTAGAAAGTTGGTTAGGATCCCCCCCCCCGGTCACAATCATATCAATTTCCTGGGAGTAAGTCTTATTGAATTTAATGAGACTTGCTTCTGAGATATGCATAGGATTGTGCTGTAAGACTGAAAGACTCTTCCCTAACTGTTTCAGGTGTGCCTAGAACAGTGAGGAGACTCATTTGTTTAATAGCCTCTTTGTATTGACACAGTCAGTCCATGTCTATGAAATGGCTCCAAAGTCATATTAGTTCAATAGCAAGAGATTTTGGCTCAGTGTCTTCCCAATTATTTCTGATGAACAAGTAATCTCATGGGGTGAGTTACAGATTTACAATCCAGTCCATGCAGATTTATTCAGAAATAAGTGCCACCAAGTTCAGTAGGGGTTTATCCCAAGTAAGGATGCTTTAAACTTCTTCCAGTATCTTCAAATGACAAAGCATATAGTTAAATCATTAATATGGAGGTGTGGTACACCAAGGAACATGAAAAAAGCAGGGCAATTAATGACAGCAGCCGGGCAGTCCCTGTAGTAAACTAAGTTTTCTTTCTCTTATAAGAAAGCGGTTATAAGGAATTGAAGTATGATACTATTAAGTATGAAAGTTATCTAGTATATATAATAGCATTAAAATGCTATTATATTATTCCATTTACTATTTTATTCATATTAATGCAGTCTTATTTTATACAAATTTTTAAAAAGTGATGAAGAAGTGAGTTTGAGTCAGAAAAGAACATGGTTCCTTCTGAGCACAATTACAAGCCATTTCAGTTGCATCACTGGGAAACAACAGTCCCATCACCACTCTGCCTCCTTACCTGCTCCTGCTGTAGCCGCATTTCACTGCAGTGGTGACAGATACGTTCTTCCCCATTTTTTCTCCTCAGTATGGATGGGTTACTACTTCATGCAGTAGGCATCAAGGAGAATGCAGATTTCTCTGAAATGTGGGCTATTGATATACTAGTAACCCATATGCCCCAAGAGGGAGAGGAAGGGAAGAGGATGAAAAAATACTGGGTTCATAATTTTAATGGGACTACAGGTTATCTAGCAGTTAGACAAGTAAAGAGCAGTCGCAGATCCAGGGGGGTGCAGGGATGGCAATCCGCATCCATGCTCCGAAATGGAGCTCTTCCGGGCGCAGGGAGGCGTGGTGGGGAGACGCACGGGGGCGGGGCAACGTGCCGGGGGTGCGGTTTTGTCGCCTTGCCATGGGGCACACTCCCGGCCCAGCCCGCCTCTGGTAAAGAGGTCTTGTTGAAGTATACACACACACTATTCTGTTTTTCCAATGTGCGTATGAAAAACTGAGCCTAAGTCTAGCATGAGTTTTGCCTTGAGAAAAGATGGCGACACTAATAATTTGTGTTTGATTTATAGCTGGAAGGTGAAAAAGCACAGGGCGATACTGGTCCGGAGGCAAAGGCACTTTTTAAGAGGGAGAGAGAGAAGCATAAGCAACTCCTGGCTGAGAGTCACCAATTAGTAATGGACCTACAGTGGCAAATCCAGCACAGTGAGAAAAACTGGAACAGAGAAAAGAGAGAGCTTTTGGAGCGGCTGGACAGAGACAGGCGAGAGTGGGAGTGGCAAAAGAAGGAACTGCTGAGAAGACTAGAACAAGTAAGTCACTTGTGATCCAGTATGTCTTGGTTACATTGCCGCCCAGGAAATTTATGGGGTTTTTTCCTTTATACACTGCATGAACTTGGGTTTGTGCATCATTGTTTCTTGAAACCGATAATTAGAGAAATCCAAACAGTAATTTTAGTAGTGGTGGTGTATGTGAAATTCGTTTAAAGATCATTTTCTCTTTTTCCAATTCTCTCACAAAAGTAGGCACTTTGATTCTTGATGTTGCCAAACAGTTTTTGCTCTTAGACCTCAAAATTAATTTCCTGCTGAAAACATAACTCTTTTGAGAGACTATTCAGAGTCTGGCTTATCTTCTTGACAGAAATATTTATGTATCTGCACATTTGCAACATAAAATGCTTTTGTTGCAAGTATCTGCTCCAAACTGTGGACCAATCCATACATCACTTCCTACTGCTTATGTGATCTATTGTTTTCCACTCATGAAAATGGTCTCCTTGTGTGAGTACACTAGTTGTAATACAAGAGCCAGGAGTCAAAACAGTTCATCTGTAGCAGCTAGCAGTCACAGCCGTGGTCTGTTAATGTTAAAACTTCCCTGATCCTTGATGTTGCCGCAGATAAATGTTCATGAATTCCTGGTGTACATATTGCAACTGTTTACATGAGTGTAAGACTTAGGACACAATCCTATGCATGTCTATTCAGAAATAAATCTTATTGTGGTCAATGGGACTTACTCCTTGGAAAGTGTGGATAGGACTGCAGCCTTAGCCTTCGGCTAATATAATATCTAGCCTAGCTCTCATTGGCTTGAGAAGGAATGAAGTAAGCACAAGAATCATAATAGTGGGCTTTTGGATTCTTAAGAGAGCTTTTATCCAAACTGAATCTACTGCTTTGCACAGGTTGTTGCCATGTACAGTTATGAGTTGCTTAATCATGGGGTTATGTTTTTTGAACCCCACTGTTCATCTGTTTTGTCATTATGAAAACATGTATAAAAACTTAACTTGGTGGTGTCCTTAGAAAGCCCCAATGGGCTCCGCTGGGTCAACACTGTGCCTCCACAGGCCCCAGAACGACCCACAGAAGCATCTGGAAGCTACTTCTGAAGCAAACCGGAAGTAGTTTTCCGAAAACCAGAAGTAGCTTCCAGAGGCTTCTGAGAGCTTAGTAATTGTTTGCATTGACTGGCAGCATCTCCAATATTTCAAACAGGGATCTTTTTACAGCTCTACCTGGAGATGCCAGGAATTGAACCTGGGATTTTCTGCATGCATAGAATCTTATTATTTCCCACTGATCTTACTAGAATGTCTCTGTACAGGTCATTTTCAGTATATTGCATAAATGGATTGGTAACTATTGTTCTCTTACCCAGAGGAGACATCTGCAACTGCCGACCTCTGCATAATTCAGAGGTCATTTTTGTGTCTCTGCATTAGCGATGGTGGGGGGGAATTGGTTTGGTCTCAAAACTTGCTAACTAGCTTAGCCAATCCTGTAATTGGCTGCTGGGTTAGATAAATTGTGAAAGAATGAGCTACATATGCTCTATAACACATTATATCAGTGATCAATAGAGGTTTCATACTCGGTCATTATTACAGGGAAAGGGTACACTTTCAATGCTAGTCTGAATTTCTGTTAATACATTATTTGAATTATTAATGCTTAGAAGGCTCGAATGTTCCAAATTGCAGAAATGAATGCTTATCAAGGCTAGTATGTAATCTCAAAAGATTTGTGTGCATAATCACTGCTTTCATTTTATGAATGAGCCATGCATCAGTAGGTCTATTTCTGTTCCTCAGAAAATGTTGTCTACTCTGTGTTTTACTGTAGTTATACTTTTATATATACTGTATAGTTGAATTAGGATTTGTTGTCAAATATTGCAAAGACCTTTGTAGATTCGTGTATATCTGAAAAATATTTGTTTGCCATGTCTTTGCTTTGGAAATCACATTTAGATTGCTTGGCTGTCCATTGGGGCACACATAGCTGAGCTTTTGAAGACCCCAAAGTGGGTGCATGACTCTAATTCTTTCAGAATTAATGTGCATATTCTTACTCGCCCTCCCCATGCCTGTTCCTTCTGGAACGGAGGTAGTTCAGGGTAGGAGGAAGGTGGGGGAAGGGCAGCCCGTGGGTGATCTGATGGGTGGCCGGGGGCCAGGAGGGGCATCAGACTGATTTCGGAGACTTAGGGCACAGCCTAACCCTCCTGCCAAGAAGCCTGGCCATTACACTGGACTGCTCGGACTTGCATCAGCAATATTGCGGGTGCAGATCCAAGTAGCCCTATTGGGGTGTCTGCTGTGCAACAGGGTAAGGGGAAATAATTTCCCTTACTTTGAGTTGCACTGCAGCCACCTGCTACCCTACATTGGATACGGCACAGGCCAGTTGGCCTGCCTGTTCCAGCACAAGATAGGATTGAGCTGTTAGGTGTTAAGTTTGCAGGTATTTATGACATGCAAATATGAGAAATCTAAAAAGAAGATTGTACTATTTCGAAAGGATGTAGTGAGCCTGAATAGCAATTGGAAAATTAGCTTTTTGCCAATGCTGAGTCATTAAAAACCCTTTGTTTGGACCATCAAACAATTTATTGTATAACAGGAAACTTTCAGAGAATTTCTGGGTTTTAATTAGTTGCTTTGCTTTCTGTGGCAACGATTAGCATATCTCTGTAGTATTTTGAAGTGAACGCCGGATGTTTGGAAATGTACATCACTTAGAAGAGAAAAAGAAGGCTAACCCATTTGTATACGGCGTCTAGATCACCGGTTCTCAAACCTTTGAGTTGCCCAAGCCCTTCATGCAGGTGCCAAACCACTCTGGAGGGCCTCACATGACCTCCTGGATGTGACTAGAAGTGGTCATGTCTGGGAGGTATTCTGAGGTACGTGCAGCCTTGGGCTTCTGAAAGCCTCCCGGAGACTTCTGACAGGCACTTTCAGTTTGAGAAAAACCAGGAATGTCTATCAGAAGGCTCCAGCAGGCCTTCTGAGGCACAGGAGGGTTTTGTGTGGCCTCCCTGCATCTCTGCAAGTCTGCTGGAGCCTTGCAGTTTTTCAGGGCCTGCAGATCTGCTCAGAAATCAGTGTCTGCGGAGGTGATGGATCCATGAATGGATCTCCTGCAGATACTGAGGGCCCCTGTAGTTTCTTAGATTAGTTGCAGAGCTTTAAATAAGAGGGAAAGAAAGAGCTGTGAGGTTCAAAAGGAGAACAGAAATCCTATTCCTATCTTGATGTTTTAATGTTTTTATTCTGCTGTTTTAATATTATTTGATTTAAGCTGCCTTGAATCCCCTTGGGAAAAGGTGGGGTAAAGATCTTTTAAATAAATACTGAATATTCTGCTGGGCAGGTTTTGAGTGCTAATTGTAAATGCTAATTGTTGCTGTAGAAAGTAAAGCCTGTCCAAGCAGCAAGGATAGAGATGCATGGTTCCAGGGGAGAAAAATACACAAAAAGGTGTTTCTTTCAGCAAGAAAGGTAACCCCTGTAAGGGTGAGGGCAGCTATCAGAGCAAGGAGGTTTAAGAAAGAGGCTTCCTGACCTTAGGGCAACATTATCAAGCAAAAGCAGGGAGGCTTTCAGCAGGGAAGAAAGTGCCACAAAACAGGGAAGGCTCTCTGGGGAAGAAACCCTCAAAATGCACAATAGGATGGGCACCTTGGCAAGATGAAAAACACTCAGCATGGACACTTCTATTGTGAATAGAAATGACCCAAAAATGGAGGAGGCTTCTATGGAGAAAGAATTAGGATCTAATTCTCAGGTATCTGGCATAGCTCCAAATCAACAGCACCTGGTCTCTTCTTGAAGCCCCTGCCGCGGGGCGGGGGGGGGCCTTTTAGTTCCCAGAGCAGTACCTCTTCTACACTGGCATCAAAATTGTCAGCTTTATTTCTCTGGCTAGGCGGTCTTCTGACTTCCCTATCTAATGCAAACAATTTCACACTTCCCTCCAAACTGGACCTTATAGAAGGACATTTCCATTTCAGTATAACCCATATCTTACAGAAAGGGCATCTTTCTGCAAAGCACAGAATCCCCAGCATTCTTCTTCCCACATTTCTCTAGTCACTCCTCTGAAAGAATGTAATGGGGGGTGAACCCCATCTCCGTGACAGGTCATTTGGGATAACTGTAGCAATACAGTTCGTACGCTGAAGCATGCTGACCTACATTCTCAAGGCTTTCAAACATTCTCTTTCAAGTTTCCTGCTGCAGTGCTATCCCTTGAGACATACCATCAAACCTAATTTTGCACTGATTGTGACTGCAAGCTTTTAGATTTTCAAATAAATTATTCCACAGCTCATATTTTCGGTTTAATTATGAAGAGGATCCTTTTGGTTTTCTTGTGCACTTATGTACACACATGCAGCTTATTACCAAAATTTAGGACATGTCCATATAGTGGGAACATTAGCTTTTTGGATGTGATGCAGTATATCTAATCCCTGCAAGTCACTTAGCACCTGTGTTACCCATAGATTGAGCCCATAATAGTCTGCAGATCTGGGAGAGCATAGCATTAAGTGCAGGTAGCAGAGTCAACCTGATAGAAAAATACGCACAAAGCCGCTCAATGTACTGCCTGTATTTTCCCTCATGTTTCCTACAATTCTCAGTGTGGATTGCAGCAGCATATCCAATATCCTGTAAGTCACATGGAAGCTGTGCTGTTTGTTCGCTGTTAATAGAAATGAAATATAAGATGATGTTAGAGAACATTTATATAGCACTTTTCAACAAAGTGGTTTTTATAACAAAAGAGAGGAAAGGTTGTTCCATAGCCCATGAGAACTTGAATCATGTGACTCAAGTCTGAGTAGCAAAAAACGTGTTTTGCTGACTCATATATACTTGAGTCATGCGTGTCAATGACTTGGGTCCACTGACTTGGAAATGAGTCGTGAAGACACATGTATTTTCCCCATGAGTCTGGGTGTGCTTGCTTATTTTTTCTGTGGCTTCTGCATCATGCGAAAGACTTTGTGGGATGGTCTGGAAGCCGGCATTCAGACCAGCATGATCAGCAGGATGCAGAGGAGGGTTGAGGGGAGGAAGAAGGATTAAGTTTTTTGTTTTGGGTAGCTGCATCGAGCACAAGGCAGAGAGAACCAGAAGAAACCTATGTACATACAGCACATAGGGGAGGGAATGGGCACTCATCCATCTTGGATGAAGAATTGGTGGCCTGATTTTTTTTCTCTGGATGAGGGAGTGGCAAGGAAGAATCCAAGCGATGGGGGTTGCCATAGGAACAAGTGTCTAGACAAGCCCAGGGAAAGGGCAAAGGAGATGGCCAAGCCAGGAGGCAGTTCCTAGCGATAAAAAAGGAATGTTTTCCAATCTTGTGGCTTGTGCACTCCCCCTATCCTCTATTGTTACCTGGGAGGAAACCTCATTGAATGACCGGCTGCAATAGGACTACTTCTGAGTAAAGCTGCAATTGCATCATACTTTCATGCGTACTGTGTGCAACCTTTTCCCATCTTGCTGAGCTTGAACATCTCCCAGTCCCTGTTGGTCCATGGTGTGCCTGGTGCTCCTTAAGGCAGAATCAAGAGTTGTGATGCAGCCGGAGGTGGGGGGTCGCTGTGGTTCGTATGGAACTGATGGTTTTTCTGCACTGCACTGCCTACATACACTCGAATAACAACAACAGCGCAGCTTTTGTTTTTATTAATAAAATGGTGGTGGAAGTGAATTCAGCACATTGCTGACTGCAGATGGGATGGGAACATCAGGGGAGTATAAACGAGAATTACACACAACAATTACACACACACATCCAGTGCACCTCCCTTTGTTTTCCCTGGAGTTGCACCCACACTGTGGATCACTTCACAAAACACTCATACTCAAGTCAAAATGACTTGGAATTACTGAGTGGCGAATCACCAGAGGTGCATGCTATGACTCGTGGATAAGTTGTGTCATGGGGGCAGAGACTCATAAATGACTCATGACTCAGACTCTCATCCCTGCTATACCAAAGGTGTTCACAATATTAATAAAAGATAGAGGGAAGACACCTGCAAAGAGGTACTAGATAGGATGCTATGCTGGGGTGAATAGGGGCCATTGTTATCCCCTTGCTAAACGCTGCATAATAGAGCAGCCTCTTAGAAAGGTGCCTCTTTGCTCACTTGGCATGAATATATTCCTCTATGTCCATTCATTTATGAATATGTTTCTTTGTAATCTTTAGAAAGTAAATCTGCAAAAAGGAGACAACATCCTTTGTGACTCAAAAGAAACCAGCCTTCATTCATTTTCAAACCAAGGGAACCACCATGTGCCTCGTCCAGTGGGGTCAAGATCCTACTCTGATTCGGACACCATGCAATTTGAAGATCAATCACTGTCTAAGCTGAAGGAAAGTGACAGGTGCACTGCCACAGAAAACCTCTTTCTAGATACATTGTCCCTTGAATCTCCAGATGATTCTGATGAACCACAGCCTCAGAAACTGGAACGAGAAACGTTCTTGACGGGTGTGAATGAGGTATGTTCCTCATTCTTCTACGGACTGTTAATTTGTAATTGGTACCTCTACTTTTCAGTGGAAGAATGCTTCATCACAACATAATTTATAGTAATTAATTAATAAGCTAAGTGTGATTGTTGTATTTGATATCAAATGCAAACACTGTATACAAAGCTAACTGGGAATCAGTGCTGCTTTTCCTCATTATCCCAGCTCCTCTTCCCCCTCTTTGTTTTGTAGTGTAACTCTACAATATTTGTACAGAAATATTAATTGTAAATCAACCAGTACCTTGATCAGATTGCTTTCCCCTGTCTTTTCTAGTTGTGGATAAGTAAAATCTCATCTTTCTGTCCTGCTGGATATCTACACAGTGATGTGTTTGAATAGGACCTATTTGTGAAAAATCTGAAGCGTGCAAGCCTGAAAACAGTGATCTATTTCCCTCATTTGCAGGCCAGTCCAAACTTGTGCTGGTGCAGTGGGGCCGCATGACCTCTGCTGCATCCAGCACTTGTTGGGGGCAGGTTGGAGGTTTCCTCGTAATAAGGGGATGCTGCTGAATTTGCCTTTAATGGTGATTGGGTTTTGTTGTTGTTACTGAAAACATTGTTGCTGCTGCTTACAGTTTGCATATTTTACTAGGATACTATAGTTATTTTTTTTAACTCTGAAGAAACTTATTTCAATTAAGGATTAATTTCTAAACGTCATGGTGATTATGACTGGAGTAGATCATATCTCAGTGTCGTCACAGAAACTATATGATATTTCCCATATGAAGAAAGTAATAATCTGCCCTGACATGTAATAGCAATAGTTTAATGAGTTTCAGCTAATGCAAGTTGTAGATATTTGGTGCATTTCTAATGACAGACTGTGCAAAATAAATACATGTTTTATCTCTTATATCAGCATGACCAGGTAACCAATATCACACATTGTCGCACAGAAAAGCATACTTGCCAATATATCTGGTTATTTTTATGATTGCATCATTATTTTTTTAAAATACTGTATAATTGCTTTATATGTCTCTTCTTAATAATGCAAAAGGGTCTTCTTTATCCTAGTTAATTCAACTGGGAATTATTTATGCACATGCATATAAGGAAATAACTCCTCTAATTAACCACATATATGTGTGAAAGAAGTCAGGCATGTCTTCAAAGGATTTTCCAGAATTTTGAGGAATTGCATAAAGTTAATGAAATACAGCCCCATAGGCATGTATACAAGGTCAAAATTAACTATTAATGTTACTTTCAGGAAGAAGAAATGCACAAAGGAAATCTTCAAAGGTGAGTAAAGAAGTAAAAAGCAAAGCAAAGCAAAGAAAATGTTACGGCCATTTCAGACAGCATCAGTATTAAGTCCAATACGTTAACAGTATTGACTTTTACCAGTAGGTTATGTATGAAAACTCTGTGCTGAAACCATGAGTGATCTGTGTAGGAGATCATTCACTTTGTCATATTCCTAAATGTCTTTTCACCAACTTTCTTCTGTCATGCTTCAGTCTGATTTAATCAATACTAAATACCTCATATGTCACAGCTTTGCTTTTCCCCTCACTTTATGGTTCATGTGAATGTGAGTTCTTTTCTTTCATCATGTATAATAAAAGATTGGTTTTTCCAAATACATGTATTTTGTTTAACAGCCAGAAAACCACTGAACAATCTTCTAAAAATATCATTTTTGTAAATACTGAAATTACGACAGCAATTAATAATTTCATTCTCTAAATGAGCAATGACATTGGCAGAATTTGCAATTGTTTTAACAACTAAATTGATTTCATGCAGGTAATTTAATATACTGCATTTCTTTCTTCAGGGCAATGTCAGTTTCGTCTATGTCAGAGTTCAAGCGCTTGATGGATATTTCTCCTTTTCTTCCTGAAAAGTCTCTGCCTTCCTCCAGCAGCAAGGAGGAGATAACACCTCCCTTATCTCCTGATGATCTGAAATACATTGAGGAATTCAACAAAAATTGGGATTATAGCACTATCAGAAACCATGGTGGAGCAGCAGAAAGGCCTACAGAGACATGGGCAGAGAGGACAGAGATTGGGAAGGCCAGGAATAATTCAGGTCCAGATCCATTCCAACCATCTTCATGGTACCTCACCACCAGTGTTACTATGACAACCAATACAATGACCAGCGCAGAGCACTGCCAGAAACAGCTACTGAGGAGTCGTGTTGCTACAGAAAAAATGGGAGTTAGGGTCTTTCATAGTCCACCTGTTGTCCGCAGATTTGATAACACAGTGGTAACTAGCGATGAAGGGAGAAGCCAGTCTGAGCCAGATTTTTTGTTTCCTGTGACCAAAACAAAGGGGAACGTGGGTGAGACAAAAGGTGCTTCTTCAGAAGGGTTTGGGCAATGGTCTTTTGATCTCTCCAGACATCATAATGATTTCCTGGAAAGTGGTCTTCCTCCCATAGAGCGTCCTGTTTGCACTACTGTGGGATTTACCTCATCTTTACACAGCCTGGAGATGTCTAAAAATATGAGCGATGATATGAAAGAGGTAGCTTTCTCTGTCAGAAATGCAATACGTTCAAACTCAACAGAGCTCCAGTTCAAAGACACAGCCTGTCAGACTAATGGAGTGAGGACTATGGGGACACAGACCACTCAAACAATCAGTGTGGGCTTGCAGACAGAAACTTTGCGTAGTATCACCAGCAGTCCACACAGATGTCTGACACCAAAGGGTGGCTCCACACCTATATCATCACCATCAAGAAGCTTAAGAAGCAGACAGGTGGCTCCTGCTATTGAAAAGGTCCAGGCCAAATTTGAACGCACATGTTGTTCACCCAAATATGGCTCTCCCAAATTACAAAAGAAAGTCTTTTCCAAAACAGATCAGCCAAATAATCGAAATTTGCCAAGCACACCTCAAAAAGGGTTCAGTGAATCTGCTTGGGCCAGATCAACCACTACGAGGGAGAGCCCAGTCCATACCACTATAAATGATGGCCTCTCCAGTTTGTTCAATATCATTGATCATACCCCAGTGGTTCATGATACTCTCCAAAAATCCTCCAAGTCAAGCAGCCGATCAAGGTCGGCAGAACCCAGATCAGAACTTGGGCCTATGCAAGATGTGTGCACAGATATTCGTGGTAGATCACCTAGTCCCCTCCATTTGAGTACAGAGCTACAAAAGGATGAAGGAGCTGAGACGAGTATCAGGCAGGACTTATCTGCTCCTCCAGGATACACCCTTACAGAAAATGCTGCCAGAATCCTGAACAAGAAACGTATGGAGCATGCCTTACAGGAAGAAAAAAGGCTAGCTTCACCCAGCCCTCCTAGTCTCAGCAGTGAGAACAGCACAGGAGAAATAGTCAGAGTTGAACCAGGGCCCATTGAGGTAATGAGTTTTATCCTCATATAGTAAATGTTGTTGATGATATGTTACTCAGATCTGGGAGCACTGATTTCAAATGGATATAAATTCATTTCAATCAAAAGAAAATTGATTGTATAATATCTGTATGTTAGACGCTGTGGATTCTGGGCAAACTGAACACAACAGATTCTCTGCACACATTTTGGAAGTGTCACTCCCTCTCAAGCTGCAATATAGAAATAGTAATATAGTACTTACCTTACAGGGTTACTGTAAGTAAAATATCAAGGTAATATATGTAAAGTACAAATATGCAAAGTACTGAACAGAGTTTGGTATGACCCATTCATGATGCTTTTTATTTCCCGAGGGGGGAACATGAACACCATTATGTGTGAAAATGGTGCACAGGTTGTATATTTAATAATGTTTTTTGAGTGTAATGGAAAAATAGAAATGTGACTATATCTTGGCCAGCGTACAACAATTTTTCCTCCAAATGAAGGTGGTTTGCCCAGTGCCGCATGTAAAATGGTCATTAGTATGACAGTTCTTTCTACATAACAGAAACGTTTCTGTGGTTGGTTCTGTGTACAGTAGAAGATCTGAGTCAAATTCTGGGATCACATTCCATCACAATAATGAACTCTCTGGGGCATTTCATGGTAATTCACGCTGCATATGAATACATATATGCATTCATTAGGCTAAAAACTGGCTCATGGCCACTTTGGCCTCCTTGCACAAGACAGGAGCAACAACATGGTACCTTCGAATGCCTTAAGGCTTGCTGTAACCAACTGACTGGGACACAGTACAGTGCCATTTTGTTCATTGACAAAGATGAAAGAGTACATGTAATCTATGTACCTTCATTCCAAATTATTTATTTGCTTGTTATTGAGCCAGGTGATGTTACTATCTTGTTTATTTTAATATTTTCTATCCTGCCTTTCCATGTTAAAACAAATCAAAATGACTTTGAATGGACACAGGCATAGCTAATAACAGTGTAGCCCGGTGCAGAGGGCAAAATGATGCCCTGGAAGTGACATCACAATAGGAAGTGATATCATGGTTATTCTTGGGTTTTTTGGCCATAATCTTTGATAGAATGAAGACATTACATTCCAATTTGTTTCATTGCATACTGCATGAAATTCCACATCAAATGATATACAACATGACAGTATTATTCCTAAAAACTACGATTTTAACAACCAAGATTTTTACATGACTGTTGTATTTTCGTTTTCTGGGTTTGGGGCCATAATGTTTGATAGAGAAAAGATATTATGTTCCTGTTTGTTTCATAGCATTCTGCATGAAATTCTGCATCGAATGGTATATAACACGATGGTATTATTCAAACATATCAAGATTTTCACAATTTTGGCCACTAGTGTCAAGCTTTCCCCCCTTAAAGCTTGTTGCCCAGTGCAATTGCACTCCCATGCACTTCTTTAGCTATGCCTCTGTGAATGGATATTCATTGTAAACATTTAAAATAAGTTTAGTATATCTGTTTGCAACATTAATTTCAAAACTATTGATTCAAGTTACTTTTAAATGGTATATAGTTAATATCTCTAATATATCATGAATATTCTGTTCTATTAAGTTATATTTAATAATGGTTTGTTGTGTTAAAAAATGGCCACATAATAGAAATATGGTCCTGGGAACAGCAATTATTTAAAAAAATGTAAAGGGGGAGAGCCTTGCTAGTCACGTTATTAATATGGAAATTCTTATAACCTTACAAATTGATAATTTCAACAGTAAGCTATTTTACATCAACTGACTTGATATGCTTGGGTATTAGTAAACTTATAGTGACACTAAGGCCTCAATCCTGTTGGGATCTTGTGCCGCCAAAACTAGTAATCTAGTAGCGCAAGATCCTTCATGGAAGCACAAAAGCTGGGCCACTGTTGCATGCTGTTAGGCTGCCACAGCAAGCAACAAGAGACACAGTGCATGTGGCAGGAGCTCCACAGGCTCTGGTAAATTGATGGCAAGGGTAGGCCGAGGGCAGGGAGGGAGGAATAGGGTGTGTTTGGGGAGGAACTTTGCAACGATGGCAAAGCCTTACTGTTATGCTCCACAGCAGAACATCTTCACAGCCAGTCTTTGTAGAAACTTGCACCGGGCAGTTGTTTCTGCCACACACATTCCACCCAGAATGCTCTGCACCCTGATTTTGTGCGTGTGTGTGCATGTGTGTGTGTGCTCAGTGTGAGTTTCTGCAAAGATAGAAGGCTTCACCACCTGCCCAGACGGATTATCACAGAGCGCCAGAACCAGCCCGTGGGTCACTTTTTGGAGACACCTGTTCAACATACTAGATGTGTAGTATTAGGCTTTCAGTTTTGTTCCTCCACCTGTTTTACTTAATGAGACAATTCTCCTGTTGCATGACAATCTAAAGTTCTATGAATGTCTCTTGTATTCTCCACAAACTCACGCAAAGGATGATGAACTTTGTAAAGCTGAACTCCAGAGTTGGAACTTTAAAAATGTGGCATTTATAAGAAGGTTTTATGGAATGATCACACAAAGCAAGTAAACTTGGGAGGTGACTATGCTATGGCTTTCATTCTGATTTCCTTATCCAATTGCATTTTTGCACAAGCCTCTTCTAAAATGGCATGCTGTGCAAAGTAAAGCATCATGTCTGTTCTGCTGGATTCTTGGTGGGTCTTCCTCACCTATCCCTAACCAGCCACTGTAATCGTATTGAAGGATTCCTGGCATGCTGTCTTACTGATTTTGAATGCCTGCATGGGATGCCAGTTAGTAGCTTGGTGCTGTTTCATTTATGCTTTTTGCTATTGTTTTAATCAAAATTTATATGTGGATATCTGCAAGATTTGCTAAAAGGCAGGGACGTGGTGGCGCAGCGAGTTAATCCGCTGTCGCTGGGCTTTCAACCACAAGGTTGGGAGTTCGAGACTGCGTGACGGAGTGAGCTCCCGTTGCTTGTCCCAGCTCCTGCCAACCTAGCAGTTCGAAAGCACCTAAAATGCAAGTAGATAAATAGGGACCACTTTGGTGGGAAGGTAACGGCGTTCCGTGCGCTACGGCGTAGAATCATGCTGGCCACCATGATCGGACAAAAACGCCGGCTCACAGGCTTTGAAACGGAGATGAGCACCGCCCCCTACAGTCGGTCACGACTAGACCATTCGGTCGTGGGGAAACCTTTACCTTTACCTTTAGAATCCTTGTGGGCATATTCATTAATATCTGCACTGTGTATACACACATAAAAAACACAGTTGTGATTGCTTCAGAAGTTGTTTTAACCGTTGTCCTGGGGCCATAAGCTAAATTTGTGTCTGCAAGAAACTATTTAAGAGCACCTGATCTGTCGTTTTGCTAAACTGCTATCTGAGTCATGACATTTGCAGACACCAACTCTGGAAAATTCTATCTCTCTGACCACTGAAAAGCAGTATGCAAATTATTTTCCTTGGGCTGGCAGTTACTTTTTGTAGATCAGTCATCAGTGTCATCCCAGAGGCTGGGCAGGAGGACTTCCTTCAATACCTAATTGCTATGTTGCACACACATACACACACACACACCTCTTATATTCTATTCCTAACAGTAAAAGTCTTATTGCTGTTATGCACTCTTTGCTGACAACATGCTCAAGAGAAATAAGAAGTTAGCATCAGTGTGCTTTCTTTGCCTTGTCTTTATCTTTTCCTAAACAGAGCTAAGAGGTAAAGACAAAAGATCAAATTCATATCCACTGGATCCAGTTTCACTCCCAACCTTCCCTCCCAATCTTGCATATACATCCCTAGCAACATGAACCATTCCTAGTCTTTATAAAAATATTTTAATTGACAGGAGCTGTCTCACTCTTGAAATCTGTGATTCTGACTTTGGTATGAATTTGGAAGGGTAGAACACAGCCTTAACTAAATACACCCTTTAACACTATGCCCATTTATAAGATAACGCTACACTGATGGGTGGGCCCTCATTTGCTTTCTAAAGGTGATGTTAGAACATCTAAAGGTGATGTTAGAAACTGCCTTGTCCATGTAGCCTGTCCAATGAAGGCTGTAACACAATAAATGCTAGCCGTGAAATCTGGAGACCTCTTCAATGCTGACTACAAATCTCTGGTTTAAATATTCTTTCCAACCTACTTCCTCTCTTTTTTTCCCCTCTGTCTGTCTATGTCCAGAACCAAACTGTCTTACTAACTGCCCCTTGGGGACCCTAACCCTGCCTGCCTCACTGCTGTAAGTTCTTTCTACCTTCGTTTCCAGAAATCTTGTCTTTTTTTCCTTTCAAAAATAAACCTTTATTTGCTGGGAAAGTGTACAATGAAGAAGTGACCACATGTGATCGGTGTGAACTACCACTGGATTCCAAATAGATTTGAAGGCCTCAGAGTCTTAAAATATTCCCGTTAAATATGATTTATAAATGGTGCCCCGCGAATAATTAAACATATTCTCTCTTAAATCAGATTCTTCCCATGAAATTCAGGGCGCAATCCTAATCTAGAGTTAGGCGGGCACATAGGCAAGCAGTTAGGCAAGCAATTTGGCCAACACAGGGGACACTGTAAAGTATGTTTGGACCACTCTCAGTCAGATATGCCAGCACATAAACGTACACCATCCTCCTTGGCTCTGAGAGTGGTCCAAACACACTTTACAATGGCCCTTGTGCTGGCCAAACTTTGCCGGCCTAACTATTGCAGCCTAACTCCAGGTTAGGATTGTGCTCTCAGTTGAACCTAATTAGTTTAACTGCAGATTTGCTAGGTTTAGGATTCCACTCATCATGCCACAGTACAGTTTTAAACAAATGTTTTGGTCTTCTCTCATGCTCCATGCCTCCATCATTAATTGTATTACATAATTTGTCGTTTCCAGCACACTGGGATAGAGCCATTTGTCTTTGTTCATTTTCCAGAATTAGGCTTTGCTTAAGCTACTGCAATACAATCCACTGCTTGTACTGTGGCAACAAACCAATCCACAGGCTCAGGCTAAAAGTAAAATGGTAGGAATCAATAGTTCTGCATGCCCAGTTTGTACAGTACTAAGGATGGATTTCACTGGCATGCTATTCATGGAGAAATTGCCCATTATCATATGATAGCCTAGTTATTGCAAAGTTTTCATTGCATGACTCATTCTTTTCATCTCGGATGGAAAGGAAAAAAGGGAAGAAAACTCCACATGATGAGAGTCTCGGCTCTCCTGTCAACCCCCCTCCTAAAGATGTATATACAATTTGAGGTGTGACCACTGAGGAACCACTTTTGCTGCATTCCATTCAAGTGTACACATTTCTGTGCAGAATCAAGCAATGGGGAATCCAATCTTGTGTACTGACAGCACAAAAGCCAACTGTGTATAGCACTGATTGGCTAGATCTAAGTACGTCACAAATCTAGCTTTACTCTCCTGGGGTTTTTCATATGTTCTAACATTATACTTGGTGTTTTTTTAAAAAATTGGGTAGGTTTGAGCTGAACTAAAGTGCACATGGTGCACTTTAAAATTGAAAAGGCAGGCAGCATATATTTAAGTATGGGGAAATACAAGGAAAGATTACCGAATTAGCATTCATTAGCCATACATCTGTCGTATGCATTGTGAGGGCAGTGAGAAGGCAGGAAAGGAAGAACCATGGCTAATCCTGTTTTGTGTGTACATTTATATGCATCCTGAGCAGCATTTAACTGAATGTCATCATCCAGGTTAAACTGCTTATTGCTTTACAGAGCAAAGTTGTTTAGTATAGAACTAGTGCAATATTGAATCGGTGAGTGTAGCCTTGTTTATATTGCTTAAACCAAGCAAAGCAAAAATGTTTAAATAAAGTTTAATTTTACCCAATCTGTAATGATTTCATTCAGTAGCAAAGGCCATTTGGAGGCTTCCCCCCCCTTCCAAAATGCCCAGTTCTTTGTCCTTCTCTTTTTAAGCATAGCATTTCTCATTTCACACATTATTTAGAAAATCAGTGTAGAAATAAGGCTAATATCCATTTCATTCTGACGTTCAAAAGAATTGATATATTTGGCCAGTACAGCTCAATTCAAACTGGATGCAGCAGGCACATTGACACGGTGACTCTCAGCAAGCACTGTGAATGTGTGTTGTGTGCCTTTCAGCATGGAGTGAACACAGACAAAGAGCCCAAGCCAATTATGTCTCCCTGGTATGTGTCCTCATGTGTTGCAAACATTTGCCACCCATTCACACTCCGTAATATTCATCAGCAGGCCTGCAAACATCTGCTCTGTGAAACATGAATCAGCCCTCTGTCAGAAATGTGCGTATTGTGCACTGAATAGCATCCTAAATTCAGCTGCTAGGCCTTAGCTTGTTTGCGACATGGTTCAGTGTCCGGTTATACTGGATGTAGTGAAGCAAATTCATCTTGTCTGGTGTAAGAAACACTCAGCTGCTGATATAAACATAGCCATGTATGGCAAGAACTTAAACTTTTTCCACTGAAAGAAGGTTCAACCAATTGCAGTAGAATTGGAGAGCACTTATGTACGTTGAAACAAACAGCAGAGAAGGTTCTGCCTTTCTGTTGAAGCCAGCTGGCAAGTTATGATAAAAGCTTGACTGAAATTGGAGAAAGACCTCTGAGAAAACAAGTTTGTCTATAGGGTTTATTCACATTCTGTTAATGAAGAATAAGTCAGAGTAACCAAAAGCAAGTCAAATCAAACTGTACATGTAGTTAAGCCTAGAAGTGACCCAGTATTGGGCAAATGATATCTAGTTTTAACCTTGTATTTTATTCTAAAAATATATTTTGATGTATGTATAAAAGTATATTAATGTAGGTGCTTCTGATATGAATAAATAAAGAAGCCTAGAAAAGCACACTCTTGTCTTTTAGAGTAGCAGCTGACAGGAATTTCCATATGTTTTCATGCGGTGTCAGTCTTGAGCATATTGTATGTCTTACCAACAATGACGCCTTCAATTTGATCTTGAAGGTTAACATTTTGACTAAGGTGCTTAGATGAGGAAAAAGATTTAGCACTTGAAAAGCACTTGAATTTTCAGAATTTTTACAAAACATAGAGCTGGCTTCAAGAGTAACTTTCCATGAACAGGAGCACATTCCGTGAACACAGGCTCCTTCTAAGATTGAAAGGAGTGTGGCACTAGAGAGCTAGAGACAAACAAATGGCTGCTTGGATGTGTGATTGTAGGCACAACCCTAACCTGGAGTTAGGATTGTGTTGGAGGGACTACCCTCTGTGTGCTAGAGAGACTTGCTCACCCGGATAGCTTAAGGACAATGTTATTAGTGCAGCCCCTCTCTCTTCACTCCAGGGCATTCATTTTGTGGTGTTCTGTCTGTCTCTTGGTTCTTTATTGTCCTCAGTACCAGTTTGTCTGCTTGATATCACATTTTCAAGCTCTTTTTCCTTCAGTAGTTCAACTCCTTTGCTCCATGCACATAGTGAACTCTTTACGTCATTTAACTGTCTTTATTGGCTCTTATCATTCCATAACTCTTCCTACCTGTAATATAACTCCCTATTTTGTATCCTGCCAATGTACAGTTTAATTTTCTTTTCAGTGTAATTTACATATCACTTTCTCACCTGTATAGTGATGATGTACTCAGTGTGTTCATTGCTCTGTGTTAACACTTCACACTGCTTTGCTTTTAGATTTTCTAAGGGTACACAGTGAAAAGCTGAGAGGTTTAGGATATTTGTTTTTGCAGCTTAATATCTCTGTACTTAGTCACTTCAGCACAAACTGTGTGCAAAATTGTCCATTCAGTGGAAAGTCTGTAATTGCTAGCAGTCACAATCAGTCCTGAAATAAAAATAAACTGGCAGTGTGAAACATCACAGTGAAAGGCTGTCTCCTCAAAGTGCCAGTAGGCCCCCATAATGTGCTTGTGCAATTGCAGTACAGTTCTGTGAAGTTTAGATTCCCAGCCTTCAACTTCTCCTCTTAATAAGCCTGGGTTGCAGTTTGACATGACAACTGGACTGTAGCCAGGACTGGCATTGCCATGAAGCAAACTACAGCAGTCCCACTCAAGTGGTCAATTCCAAAACTGACACCACTTAACCGGCCTTGAGCCTTTATAGCTATAATCTGTAATCACCACCACCCCAAAAGAAGTTTCAGGCAAGCACTGTGGGTATGAGTGAGGGATGGCTAACTTTTTTACTAGAAGTTCAAAGATGTCCGGGCTGGCACCAGCTAGAGCTGCTTGTAAGGAATAAAGTGGGTGTTTTAGTGCTGTCTACTGCAGTCTACTAATGAATGCAGTCCACTTTTCAAGTCAGTCATGTTGCCTAATGAGGTCTAGGATTTTGTGCTGTTGGTCCAAAATACTTTTAAATGTAGTATCCGGAGAAGAAATCACAAATTCAAATCTGAGTGTTCTTCAGCTGAAAAGTCTCTCGTTCTTTCGATGAGAACATGCTCTGAATGAACCTGGCCAGTAGTTAGTGCACTTACACACGACTGTTAGTAATGTTGTATCAAATACAACATTTGGCATGGTTGAGAATGTATTTTTAATGTGGATTTGTATCCCATTTCAGATAAGGGAGCTGCCTCTGATCATGTACGTTAGCTGTACCTGCAATGTAGTTGTAGAACAATAATAAATACAGCATATTCAAGTAACACAAAATGCAGTAGACTTCTCCTGGATTAATATGCTGATATGTAGGATCAAGCTGAATGTGATAGCAACACATGCAGCAGGGCCAGGCAGGAAGGGGTGCTTGAACCCTGATCTGCTCAAGCCTTTGAGGACCACTGTAAGTTTTTTGGAGAGGGGGGAAGGCAGCAACACAATCAGAAGGCTCGTGCTGCTGTTGGCATAAAGCATCTTTTTTAGTACCTACCCCACACAGTGCTCTCTGTTCTTACCTCTGCAGGGCTCCACATGCCTCCTAAAAGCTAAAAAAAGGGGGGGGGAACCCAGCCACTTCTCGTTTCATGATGAAAACCAGAAATGGACGGTTTTTACTTTTTTTAGCTGTTAGGGCTTGGGAAGCCCTTCAGAGGGGTCTGTAGCTCCCCAGACCCCCCAGGAGGCTGGTACTACATATAATAGGGTCTGTAATATTTATTAATAATATAATAAAATGTCTGAAACAGACATTTTATGCCAGCAGCAGCATGATCTTCCCAATTGTGTTGCTATCTTCCCCCTCTCCCTGCCCCTTAAGGAGTCAGTGACAGGCTGGGGTGTTGAGGTGCCCCAATTTGAAAACCTCTGTTATTAGGGAAATAGCAGAAACTAAGGGCGCCATCCTATACTGCGCTGGAATGGCGAGGCCAGCTGGCCAATGCCATATCCTAGCGCAGTATAGGTGAGGCTGGAGCCTCCCCACGGCAGCCTCCCCTATGTGCTCCTTGGATCACAGATCTGATGAGATTGCGTGGCCCGAATCAGGGCCTCACGGACAGGCTTAGGATGTGGCCATATGGCCCCCTCCCAAGCCTGCCCATGTCCCGCCTCCCTCCCTCCCTCCCATCCCCGTGCCGCCTCGGCACAGAGCCTCCCTTGCACCGACCGGCTCTGGTCAACGTGAGAGGGGCTCAGCACGGGTGCAACAGGGCCGGCACTGCCTACAGCACCAGTCCTGTTGCTTGAGTGCTGACGCAGGGGTGCAGATTGGCACCCCCACGTCAGTGCTAAGCATGCAGGTCAACGCAACCCCGTTGTGCCAATGCTGCACAGTCTATAGGATTGCGCTGTAATTCAGGTCCTGCTAATTCCCCATTCCCTTGTTGTATCCTCTCAGTCCTTTCCTTACCTCAGTTCCATATCAGTGAGTGTACATTTGTTAGATATGCCTATACATTTAAACTCTCCTCATTCTTTCATGCTTCTCTCCATTGGTTACAGGCAAAATGATAAAAAATGAGTGTGCTGCTGTTTGAGTTCTCCTACCCCCAGCCCATTACAAAGTTTTCTCTTTGTGAACAATATGTAAATTAGTAATTTTGTTCCTTTTCTTTCTTTCCCAACAAAGGAACTACCTTGTTCCGCACTAGCTCCATCCCTAGAATCCTGCTTCTCCCGACCAGAGAGACCAGCGAACCGGCGCCCGCCTTCCCGATGGGCCTCACATTCCCCTACTGCCTCACAATCTCAGTTATTTGGGGAGGACTATGGAAGCTCGGAGCTGTCATTGGAGGATCCAAAGCAATGATGCAAGCCCACATGAATTATCACAGAATAATTCACTGTCTTTTGCATAGTAGCACCATGACCATGGCCAGTCTCTTGTCAGCGAGGAGAGCTCAAGTTCCAGAGTTCAAAGGATGTCCTAGAACACAGCTGCTTAATATACAACCTGTGAAACAGAGATGTTTCTAGAACGAAACAGTTAATGTGCCTGTAATTTATTTTTTTCATAGCTCAGAAAACTATTTTTGCCTCCATCTTTTCTACACACAGTATATTAACTAAAAAGGTCTAAAAGTTACACAGATAAAAGTATGGTTTTAAACAAAGCATACATTGTGTTTCAAGGGAAATTGAATGTTTCTCTCTCTCTCTCTCTCTCTTGCTCTCCGACTACTGACTGCCTTCTGTTATATTTGCACTGTTCAGGTTTGGGTTGTGTCCGCTGATTTTCTGTTCATTTTTAGATCAAAAAGAGACTCTTTAAGTTAATGTTATTCTGCTGGTTACCATTTTGAAAAAGAAAATTCATAAAAGTGCTTTAGCATGTCTGAAGCGGTAAATTTTAAGTAGTGAAGAAAGCCATTTAACTAGTTGACTAGAGTTGACTTAAACAGATAGAGGGGAATACAGGGAATATGAAACGTTTAGAAAGAGGGAGAAAGCCACAGTCAGTCTTAATGAAGTGAGCTGTACGTTACACACAAAGAGGATTTGCATGTCTTTAGGTTCCTAGCACTTTAGTGCATGTACATATTGCTGCTGTACTCGCACTGTCACATCAATGTATCTTGATCCCTTTCACTGTAATATTGTTGTGAATTTATCTGTAATGTACTTTTAATGTTGGTATCTTGCATTGATTGTACAAAAAACGATTTTTAAATAATTGTTAAAGCAGTTCAACTGACTATGTACAGTGTTCATTGAGAACTTCCCTTGTTTTAGGGAAAGCACTGAAAACTCTGGGCATACTAAACTGTAACTGGTCTTGTTTTAAGAGTCTGTTTGAGACCATGTGACGTGGAAATAAACTCAGTATTTACAAATTCCCAGAGCCCTTTGAAAGTTGTTTTTCCTAAACTTGTGCTCCTCATTCCTTCCTCCCCACATTCCATTCAGCAAGTTAGTAAGAATATGAAATGAACCAATGGATATGTACCAAGACAGATGAATATGTAGTTGAACTGTGTCAGGATATGCAGTGTTCTTCAGTGTTTCCTTTTTATATTTACTCTTTTATACAGTGGTTTTTTGTCACTGCCTCATGCTGATAGGTAAATTTAAAGGTAAAGGTTTCCCCATGACCGAATGGTCTAGTCATGACCGACTGTAGGGGGCAGTACTCATCTCCATTTCTAAGCCTGTAGAGCCGGCGTTTGTCTGAGGACAAGCTTCCGTAGTCATTTGGCAGGCATGACTATACGCCGTAGTGCATGGAACGCCGTTACCTTCCCACCGAAGTGGTACCTATTTATCTACTTACATTGAACTGCTAGGTTGGCAGGAGCGGAGACAAGCAACTGGAGCTCACTCCGTCGCGCAGTCTTGAACTCCCAACCTTCCGGTCAGAAAACCCAGCAGCAGCAGTTTAACCCAATGCGCCACCATGTCCCACCTCATGCTGATACTATCTATCAAATAAAAACAGGACAAAAGCCACTTTTAAAGCAGGCCTGTGCCTTTCTACCTGCATTTCATATGCAGTTGAAGAAATAAAAAGGGCAGATAAACTCAGTAGGTAAATTCCAGTGTGCATGTTGATAATCTTAACACCCACAGACACAACATCTCTTTGCTGGTACTGCAAGGACCTTTGCCTGATGTTATTTCAGGGCTGCTGAGACACAAGGTTTTCCGGCATGCTTAACACTATGTGGTTTTGGACCATTTTTCAACCTTGTCTAATGCTGCATTCCCACAAGCCACATCAGAGACCCTGGGTAGTTACAAGTGACCTCCTCAGCTTCTGCCTCTTCCCAGGATACTCACTTCTGTGCTGCTTCAGCAGCTCTTGGTTGGTAGCCTGGTCCTGGCCACTGTATTCTCAGAGCCTCTGGGTTTAAACCAAGAACCTTGGGAGTCTGAGGCTGGTAAAGAGCTACTGTGGATTGGTCATATTCAGGTATTGGAGCCCTCCTCAGGCAAGGGAGGGCATAGGGGTGATGTAGCCTCAGCCACATAACTGAACCTGGAAGTGCCAAGCCATTAAAAAAACTGCATTGACCAGATTTGGTATAAAATATTGTGATCCTGTTTTTCAACTCTTACCTGGTCACCAGAGCAACATCTTCCTGCTACACTTCAGGCTCCAGCTTCCAGTTTAAGTTTCCGTCTTTCAGGATTCAAAATTGATGTAAGCCATCCGAAGTATTGTTTTTTACTGAAATGCAGATTGTATACATGAATGATTGATTATAGTTGAGATTCTCATGATTTCTGAACTCAAAATCTCCTCCTGTAATATGATTGCAAAATTAGAGCTCAAGCCTATGGTATTCAGAAGTAAATCCCATTATAGTCAATAGGGCTTACTCCTGGTAAGTGTGGATAGAATTGCAGCCCTAGTCTCTACACTACATTACATAGGGTCTTCCATGTAAATGATGTTCTCTTAGGAGTCATTTCATTTGTAAGTAAGTAGATTACCTCCACTCTCTGGCACTCAAATCTTGGATCTTGTTCCTAATGTTCCAAAGTTGATCTTGTTCCTAATGTGAATGGGACTGAGATGCATGTGTGCATCGTAAAGATACATGTGTCAGAATACCATGATTGGCTGCGTGTCTTGCTGTGTGTACACTCGGTGGCAAACTCATGTGAAAAAGCTATTGGAAGTTCCGTACAAAATTCTTGGTTTTCAATAAAACAAACAATATTTATATTTTCAACAGAAAATTCACAAAGCGGTTTACAGGCAAAAAATAATAAAGTTAAATGGTTCTCTGTCCCAAAAGGGCTCACTGTTTTTTTAAATGCAAAAAACCACCAGCAACAGCCACTAGAAAGGACACTGTGCTGGGGTGAAGAGGAACAGTTCCTTTCCCCCTGCTAAATATAAGAGGGACACCACTTGAAAAGGGCCCAGTTAGCAGGGGTTTTCTTCTGTCTTTTACCTGTTTTTGTCTTTCTCCCCTAAGAAAGCTCCCATAGTGAGTCAGTATCTTGAAAGAGCTGCCAAGTCATTCGGGAGGAGCAGCTATTTCTGCTTTCTTGTTTTTTTCTTTTGTTCTTAACTGAACTTGGCTTTGAGCCAGCTCATTGAAGCCCACCCAGTTCTCCAGAGCTGAAAAGTCAAATGGCTCCAGTGAACCCAAGTTATCAGTCCAACAAGTAAAGCCAGAACTGCCAGAGGCTATAAACAGCAAAGTAAGAAAACCCCATTTTGCATTTGGTCTCACATCCGAAGTAATGGTTTCAAAGGCAAGGGTCTTCCTCTTACCCAGCCTGGTATGAGATTTAGGATTGATCTCCTGGTCTGGAGTAAGTATATAGGATAGAGGAAAAGCGAAGGAGGACATGTCTGCTTGTTTTTTAAGGTCCATGCCAGCCTTCGCCCAACCCTTCCACCTGAGTGACCCATTGCCATAGCTTGATTCTCAAATTGCCTCATTTTCTTGCCTTTTATTTTCATCCCATCTTTTGACATATTTTTAATTCTTTTAATAGACTCCTTTCATTTCACTGTTTCACCTCCCTGGTCTCAGTTCAGTCAGGAGCTGATTGCCCCCAAGTGCCCAGGCCACCCACCTCTGAGTGCTCTCCACCATGCCAGGAGAGGAGATTCCCTATGAAAGCTCCCTTCTATCTGGATCTTCCCAGTGTAGGGTGGTGGCAGCACTAACTACCACTCTAGGTGAATCCCACTCTAAGGGCATACTTGGATGGGTGTTGCTAGAACCTGAGTCTTGCACTCCTTCCCCCTTACAGAATGCGATTGTGGAGCCACTAGAGTGACTCTGTTCTTAGGGTATTTGGAATTTTCATTATGCAGTCTGAAAATTAACAGCTGTGTATGCAAAGGGTTACATATGAAGGCTCACATGAGCACACCAAAAGAAAGAAGCCAACTGTGGAGAACAGGTGCCTTTACTGCAAAGAAAATTTATATGTATTTGAAAGGGACTCAAGGTTTGTTTTTGAGAAATGGGCATGTCATTGGGAAGAGGCTCCACATTGGACTGCCAATCAATAAAGTTGTATCTCAGGCGTACTGAACCATTTTGTTTACGTTGGAACCAGAAGTGCCTTACAGGCTATAGAGAAATGGAAAAGCATAGGTTTTACTAGACATTCCCACATGCTTGTTTTATTTCAGCCTTAAGTCTCAAAAGTTGATTCCATTTCTGGATGTTAGAAAAGTCAACGAAAGTGATTTCACCTTCTGCTCAGAAGTAGCGTGATTAAGCAAGTCATGGGCTATTATGGCAGCTCTGTTCACAGCCGTGATACTGCACAGGCAAAGTGGTAATTCATATATTGAAAGGACTGATTGCAGCAGGCTTACCAGAAGAATGACCTCTCCCCTTCCTAATTGAGCCCCAAACCCTGAACTGCCTAACTGCCACAGGTGCAGCAGTAGCCCAAAGTCATTAACCACTGCAGCCAGGCAGACGCTGAGATCTCCCCAGGAGAAGAGGACATTCATTCCCTTTCCCCGGGGAAAGTCCTGCAGCTCACAATGGGGCTACTCAGCTCACTGCTGGCTATTTTGCCGGCAGTGAATCAAGCAGCCCTGTGTCGGGCTGCCTGAAACACTGCCAGGGATAAGATCCGTCAGCGGAAGCCACTGCCGGGTCCCATCCCCCCCCCCCGTGGCCAGCTCCTCCCCTTTCCCTGCCTAATTTCCCCCCCGCCCCAAGCATGCTTACTGGTGGCTAGCGCTGCTGAAGTGCCACCCACCCACCTGCGTTGGGACCTGGCGCTGAATGAGTGCTGCCCCAATGTGTCACAGACGTGCTTTATGGCACATTCGCAACATTTTCACAGGCAGTACAGACATACCGTCAGCGATAAGGGCCTTCAGGATTGGGCCTAAGTAATAGTCTAATACTGTGTAGGAGAGAACATTACCTCAGGTAACAAATGCTCATATAGAAATATAGGGGGTTTTTTCCTATAGAAAGGCACAAATAGGAGAAGAGATTATAAGAAACATAGCCCAGGGCTTTTTGAATATTCATGAGAGCTCACTTTAACAAACCAGCCCATCTCAAAGATGGGCACTGCACTAGTTAATGACTTTGAAGTGGTGTTTGCTCTTTGGGATCAAGGAAACACAGCCCAGGCCTGGGATTAGTCCTCAGTCATCCTGAAATAGTAAGGTGTATCAGCCTAAGCAGCTTGCCATGATTTGTCAAGTAAACTGCTTACATAACGAGGAATTACTACTGTAATAAGAGGCAAACTGAACACAAGGAGCCGGAAAATAAAGAGGGTCAAGTGCACGTGGAAGATGTAAAAGTCACATGTCGTGTTCCTTGCAGTAAAATGAATTAGGATGGCAGCATCAAATGTGACCCAGGACCTTTAAACAAAGACTTTCATGTTTTAATTTTCATGACACCTTTTGCTTGTTCTGTGTTGGCAAATGCTTTACTTCGTTAAAGTGTATCTGAATGTGAAGTATGTTTGTGCAAAAGATTTAAGGAAAGTCCTAAGAAAATACTCTTGGCTTTCTAAAAGCCAGGAAAGCAACAAGGAACAACTGTGCTCCTGCATTGCACATACAAACTGTAGAATAGATAAATTATACAAGGAAATATATAAGCATGATTACTGCTGCTGCTGCTGCTGCTGCTGTAATCTTTATAGTGTGATACTTCTGATCTTGACTACTAGATTTATCCCACAGATGTTGGTAACAGTTTTAATTAATATGGTTATATATATACAGCTCCCTGGCAGGGCTCTAAACACAGGCCTGCAGCATGATTTTTTCTAGATTGTTGAGGTGTTGCTTTTTCACAGTTAGAGAAAATTGAATTGAAGCGGAGATTCTATAAGTATTTTATAGAAAAAGTGTTAACGTGCATTACCTTTCCCTGTGACCAAAATGTTGCTAAAATGTTAACTCACAAATACATTCCATTAAAACAGTTTCTTATAAATGTTAATTCCTGAACATTTTGTCTCATGTCTCTCGTTCCATGAGCGCTGGAGATTTGTGTAAAAAAAATACTTGAAAACTGAGAATCTGGGCTAGTTAATATTCAAGGATACCAAATACAAGTTGCTGTTTCTCAGCAAGCGCCTTTCTTGAAGGGATGAGCAAAATTAGCAACGATTTACATTCTTTCATCTAATTTCATTGTGGGTACAATCCTGTAACACCTGCCTGGGAGTAAGTCTTATTGAACTTTATTGCACTTACTTCCAAGTAGACATGCATATGTGTGTAGACATGCCTATGTGTGTTTTTAAATATATCAAAAACAAATTGCAAAATATGGGAAGGAGTAGATAAGGCAATACAAAGCAAGCATTCCACCAAGAATGCAAGCTCAAGACAAACGCAATGTAACTGAGCACCCCTGCACCCTGGGCATTAGGACACACAGTAGTTAGGTTCTGCTAAGAATATCCCTAATTGAAACAGGAGAGAAGAAAAATATCAAGTGATAAAATTGCTCTTTAGGGAGTGTGAAGAGGACATTGCATTCCTGCTAGAACTTATGATATGAATCCTGTTAAATGTTAACATGGTTCTCATTTAAAACATAGTGTATTCATAGGGATTTCTAAACGAATCTTTTTCAGAACCACGGCATAGCCTAGCTCTTTTTTTTGGAGGAAAAAAAAAAAGCAACGTCCAGACATGCACATATCCTCCTATACCTTCCCTTTTCTGTCTTAACAGCCCAATTCTAACCCCTGTTCCCAGCTGCTGGAAGTAGCATTCTAGCGGCAGGGTGCACTTACCAGCTGTTGCAAAAAGCTTTCCAAAATGACATGGAAAGTGCACTTTCAAAACGCCAGGAGCGAGGCTGCCCCAAGCGTGGCAGCAGCTCCAAGAAGGCCTAGCAACAAGGTAGGTCAGTGTGGGAAGTAGGACGGGGGAGGGTGGCAACAGGGACGGGTTCCATGGCAGTCGTAGCCCCCCTTCTCGAGGCCCAACAATTTGTCTGGCACAGGTCCAAGTTGATTCCTCCAAGCACAAACGCAAGCCATTTTGGTACAGCCGCATCAGTGGCAGGGGAAGCATAGGAGGGGTTGTTAATCTTTCGGAATGGTAGAAGCCATATTCACCGACATCTCATTCAAAAGGTAGAATTTCATTTAAAATATTGTTTATCCCACTTTTTGACCTGAACAGGCCCTCAAAGCCATTTACGTGAAATGAACACTTAGGGCACAATCCTATGCATGTCTACTCAGAAGTAAATCCCATTGTATTCAGTGGGGCTTACTCCCAGGAAAGTGGGTATAGGATTGCAGCCTTAATATCATCATTAAGCACCCCAGATAACAAAAGGAATGAGGACCGAGAAATCCAGCAAAAGCAACCAGTAGCTAAACAGAAATAAACTCAATGAATCCCAAACACCTTCATGAATGAAACTTGCACCCTAAAAACAATTGGGAGGATCCTCTTTCTACAAACTCAGTGCCACCACTAAGGCGGCCCTGCCCTGCTGCATGCACACACCCTTTGCCCTTCTGACCAAAGGGCTTCCTTAGATGTACAGGGCTTGCTTAGATCACCTAAGTACTAGGGGAGGCTCATACTTGCTGCTTTATAGGCAGCAAGAATGCCTACCTTAGGGTTGGTACACGTACTGCTAAATTCTTTCACATAGTCTAATACGCTGGACAAGCCTTCACAGTGGAGGAAGACTAGCATGAACCAAGCAGGAGGTGCAGGAAGCTGGCAGCCACCTCTTTGATCACAGCTGCTGGGGAAAAGACAGTCATCACCACAGAAATAGCTGCCAGCACAATGCGTGCACACCCATAGTTTTCAAATTTTTGGTGTGAGGAACTGACCCACCAGCTGCTGTCATCTTAAAGGTCAAAGTCATTAGCCTGTAATAGAAAAATAATGTGGTATTATTCCTGAATTATTAAGCTTGGGGCTAAGGAAGCAACAGCGTATTATTTATTCACACGGACTGCAGCTTTCCAGTATGACATGTCAGCATAAATAATCAAGCCACTTACATAGCTGATCTTTTAAGCAGCAAATTAGAGTTCCTTTCTTAAGCCAAACTGAATAATTTAGCAGAATAGTTTGCTCTAGACAGTACTGATTAGGGGAATCTAGAGAAAAGGGCAGCAGGTAAAGCGACTAGCAGTTTTCCTTGTAAGCATCCATCAGATTTTCACAGGGAACAAAATCCACTGTTGAAATGGCTCAACTATTGTACTGACACTGGTATGGCTAAAGCTCTCAGGTTTCCCTAATTTTAAGGGCCACCTTTTATTTGGCAAAATTTCATTTTGTCTTCCACTAAAATCAGTACAAAAATATATATATATATGGAGTATACATAAATAAAATATTGGGCAAGACAGACCCCACCACCAACAGATCAAGCCCAACTCCAACACCATTACACATCTCCATTGGCAAATTTAATATCTTCAACAAGGTGGTTATGTTGGGAAAGCAGCAGCATGTGTACAAAACCAGCTGGTCACTCATGAGTGTGTGTACAGAGCTGTAACTAGGGCTGAGCGTGAAGAAAACTTGCCCCGGTGCTAGGCCAAGCAGGAGTCATGACACACACCCCAGGCCCTGTCCTAGTCACAGAGGAGGTGCTGACACGTATGTGTGCCCCTGTTCCTTCTCCTGTGGTGGCTGAGCATGCAAAGTTGTTGCAAACAAAGCCAGCACAGCCAGCGCCCCCCTCTTTCAGGAGAACCTGGAAGTGATGTCACATCACATCACTGCAGCAGGTGCCCCCTCCTCTAGATCTAGAACAACCAGGAACTGATGTCATGGCATCACGTGACATTGTGATGTTGTGGCTCTGGTTATATACAAGTTGAACCTAATTATCTGTGAGCATGGCCTTGGCAGGCCTCAGAATGGCTGTTTAGGCCAAAAAAAAGTAAATTCCGGGTTTTTGGCAAAACCAGTTGTGTTTTAAACGCCTTCTAAGACATTTTGAGGCCTGGGGAAAGTTTTTCAGCCTAAACAGCCAATCTGAAATCTGCCAAGGCAGCAGGTAGAAAAGAAAGCCCTCAGAATGCCCTTTAGACCCGACAAGAGCAGTGATCCAGTTGGGTTCAGAGAGTGGGTGGGTGGGGAAAATCCACAGATTTAATTATTGGCAGATTTTTTTAGTCCACACAGGTTCCGGAATGGAACCCTCTTGGATAAAAGGCCTCACCTGTATATTAATTCCCACCAATGGGGTGAGCTATGACCCTTGTTGCTAGATGAAAGGCTTATGGGTTGCTCTTTCCTACTCTGACTAGACTTCTCATTAACCTAGTCAAAGTAGGAAAGAGCAACCCACAAGCCTTTCATGAGCCTTATTTTTCCTGTTCAATTTTCTCTTATTGTTCTGCCTGTGCATAACAATGGCTGCAGTACTTAACAAAACACAGCTTTTCTGTGAACTGATTCCCCCCAGCTCCCTTAACAATATACATGGTGATTTTAGGTAACTCCAATGGTGTTGTTTTTTAAGCCACTATTTTAAATGTTGCCTAAAATCATTATAGCCAGTTAACAAACTCTGTTATTAAAGTGAGAGAGCAATCCTAACCAACTTTCCAGCACTGGAGTAAGGGTAGTACAGCTCTGAGGTAAGGGAACAAACATTCTCTTACCTTGAGGAGGCCTCCATGACTACCCCCCAACTGCAGGATCCAGCACATGCCCTATTGTCACAGCTATGTCAGTGCTGGAATGTTGGTTAGGATTGCGCCTTGAGATCCTTGTACATACTATCTTACAAAATGTAACCAGCATAGACAAATGACACCTGTCTAGGTCACAATTTAGAGAGCAATTGTCTGGCAATGCCTGGTGACTTTTTCTTGGCTAACCATGTAGCCATCAGGTCAGACCTCTGTCTGACATCAGTGTCAGACCTCTTTAGTCTCTCATGGGGTGAAACAGAGTGCTGATAGAGCAACTAGTTCACCTTGGTGCATACAGATATGCTGACAGTGTAATTACAACCTAGAAACAGGTATTTAAATGGAAAGTAATGTATTGTTCCCCTTTTATGGCCACCACTCCCATCACTTCCTGGCACATAGAAGGGGAAGAAATGGAAGCAGTGACAGAGTTTATTTTCCTGGGCTCCAAGATCACCGCAGACGGTGACTGCAGCCATGAAATTAAAAGATGTTTACTTCTTGGGAGGAAAGCTATGGTGAACCTAGACAACTTAATAAAAAGCCGAGACATCACCCTGCCAACAAAGGTTCGCATAGTCAAAGCTATGGTTTTCCCAGTAGCAATGTATGGCTGTCAGAGCTGGACCATAAGGAAGGCAGAGCGCCAAAGAATAGATGCTTTCGAATTATGGTGTTGGAGAAGACTCTTGAGAGTCCCCTGGACTGCAAGGAGATCCAATTGGTCAATCCTCCAGAAAGTCAATCCTGATTGCTCCCTGGAAGAACAAATCCTGAAGCTGAAGCTCAAATACTTTGGCCACCTCATGAGAAGAGAGGACTCTTTAGAAAAGACCTTCATGCTGGGAAAGATGGAAGGCAGAGGATGAGATGGTTAGATAGTGTCACCAAAGCGATGAACATGAAATTGGGCAAACTCTGAAAACTAGTGGAGGACAGGGAGGCCTGGCGTGGTCCATGGGGTTGCGAAGAGTTGGACACAACTTAGCGACTGAACAACAACAACAATGTATTGTTCACATAACTTCATTGGCAGATGTTGGCTGAGAAATAACCTTTAGGCAACTAGACAAAAGACACGTCTGGTGACACATCTCTAGTGACACATCTGTAATCATTCCAGGATTACAAGAAGTATAATTTCCAAGCTGCTATAAACTCTATGGGATAAAACATGAAAAACTGGAATAGAAAATATATGCAGCAAAATTAGTAGCATTGTATGTAATTTAAAGCTATTGCCCCACTGTTCTTTCAGATGTTGCAGTTCCTATTATCTATGTGTAGTTTCTGAGGTGAAAAAGCCGTTGTTTTGGTGTCGGATGAAGGTATTCCTTTCTCCTTGTCACTTATGTTCACAAAACATGCTGTAAAGCTTGCCACAGCATAAACACTGGACTCCCTACTGGCTAGTAACCAGGCCTTGAATAGCTCTAAGGGGACCATTACATTGATGTTTGTGGCTTGGTTTCTCTCTACTCAGGTCTTTATTGCAGTGTTCAGGGGAATGTCATCACAACTGAGGAAATAAAGGACATTGGAAATGTGTACCTCTAAAAAATGAAGGAGGGAAAGGGCTACAATGTACAACCTACTATGTAAAGCCACTCCCGCCAGCCATGCTTGGTGTCAAGGGTAAGGAAGAGAAGATGGTACTGGAGAGGGTCGCAGTAAAGAGGTTGGTGGGAGACCCGCTAAGGTTGCAGGTGGACACGGGCGGGGGGCACAGCATGCCAAACTGCTGCCTGAGGAACTGCTTCACATTTTATCACCCCACCCACTGCTTCTATTCTCTTTTTATCATCTATGTTTAACCTTTCAGATTATCCTTTTTCTATATTATCTTTTTACTATATTTTATTTATTACTGTTGTGACCTAGAGACCGGTAGTCTGTGAAATACAGGATATAAATTCTATTAATAATAGATACGGGGCAGAAAGGTGGGGTATAAATCTAATAAATAATAATAAAAATAAATAAGTTGAATAAACGTAGGACAGTCCAATCCTGAACTGCCCGGTCCCATAGTAGCAGCGGTAACAAAATGGCTACTGCTGCAAACCATGGGATCCACAGCAGCCACTGGAGTCTTCTTGGGATAAGGGGATGAATGTTTCCTGGGGAAAGCCCTGGTTCCCACAATGGGACTACTTGAGCCTCCTCTGGCTATTTTGCCAGTGGTGAATTGAGCAGCTGCATGTTGGGCTGCCAGGCCTGAGCCACAGTGTTGGGCCCCCAAAACATTTACTAGTTGTCGGCACTGCTGACAGGCGGCCTGTCCTTTCGGCACTCCTTGCTCCGACGGTGTTGCAAACGCGCTTTATGGAACATTTGCAACATTTTTGATTAGTGGTACCAGTGCTTTTTTTGTTTTAAAAAAAAAAAAAAAAGGTGCAGGAACTCACTTTTGATTGGCACTTGTGTTGGGATCCACCCACCGGAAGTGACGTCATAGCCGGAAGTGGTTGTTGCTGCTTTAAAAAAATGAGGTTGTTGCTGTTTTTTTTTAAAAAAGACGCTCCTGCATGGAGATCGGGGCTGGGGGGGGGAACAGAAAGAAAGAGAGAATGAAGTTGTTGCTGCTTTAGAAAACATGCTCCTGCATGGAGATCGGGGCTGGGGGGGGGACAGAAAGAAAGTGAGAATGAGGTTGCTGCTTAAAAAAAAATCAATTAACAGCTGAGTATCACCACAATCGGGGGGGGGGGAAGACGCGTGCTTTCCCTGGCTTGCCTATTCACTGCCGCTCTGCTTTGCTTGCAGCCCTGGTCCAATGCGCCGCCACTCTGCTGCTCCCCTCGCTGCATCCACATGCTCTAAACTGCAGGCGCAGAGCAGTCTGGGGCGCGTTTTGCAGGCCAAAGTGAAAGTCACCCCCGTGCTCTGCGGAGCGTGCAGAGCCCAAAGCCAGAGCCCCCCCAAAAAAAGAACCGGTGCATGCAGACTCCATCCCTTTTTGCACTGGAACGGAGTCTGCACTTAAAATCCCAGATGCCAGTCAGTTTAAGTGCGGCGCTGCAGGGGACTGCATAAAAAAGGTGGCGGAACACCGTTCCAGTGTGTTCTATTAGAAAAAAAGCCCTAAGTGGTACACATACTGCCAGTGATAAGGCCCTTTGGATCAGGCCATTAGGTTGCAATCCTATCCACACTCACCTGGAACTAAGCCCCATTGACGATAATGGGACTAACTTCTTAGTAGACATGCATAGGATTGAGCTCTGAGTCTGTTAATCTAAAAGAGAAAAGGGGAAAAATGAGCTCAAAAGAGTAGAGTGCGCCTAAAAAATACAAGCCACAAAGAAACATAATAAGGAATTTTTATTTCTCTCTACTTTTGGATGTTCACTTTATTCTGAATAGTTTTATTTGCTCTTCTGAAGAGGACTTATAGATTTCGGTCCACTTACTCTTCTAGATTTCAAAGGGTCATGTAATTCAGCATGTGTTTTCTGTCCATACAGAATGTCTTCTGTGTGTTAACATCTCATAATCAGAGTGTGAAAGAAAATGTATGGGAGTGTGGGGGTGGGATTGTTATTCATCTTTCGTGTCTGGAGCAGCAAGGAGGGGGTCTTCAAAGTAATTCCTGGAAATTGGTTTCTTCAGAGATTCTAATGCCTTAGGAAAATATGGTAATGTGGCAGCCGAGCTACAGATAGAATCCATATAATGACTGCTTTGATGCCTTTTAACTAGCTAGGCCCTGTGATTGCTGCTCCCCTTTACAAATTGTTTCTTAGGCTCACAAAGAATTTTTTGAGGGGGAAAAATCTTTGATTGCAGCGATATTGTTCGGTAAATTACAAATTCCACCAGGCTAAAATGTGAAACCAGACTGCCGATTGCTGCCATAATGCTAATATAGGGAACCAAGCAGAAAGATAGGTGAAGAGTTAAGTCTGTTCACAGAAACAGTATCATTAAAAAAGTTGATTTTAATTGTCTTCTACTATGAGTGCAAGATAAATGTACTGTATACTTAGCCTTTAAGGTGCAACATGCTGTTTGTGATATTGGAAAGTACACTTCCCACTCTTCCTACATATTTCAGGTAACGCCTTATATATATTTCCTTACATTTTGGGAGCTTCCAAGAATTGGGTAGCTCTTCATTCCCATTCAGAGCTGCCTATTCTCTTGGTGCAACATTCCTTGAAATGTTGATGGTATTTCATACGAAAAGGAGAAGAGCACTGCTGGATCTGACCAAAGGCCCATCTAGTCAACATTCTGCTTGTCACAGTGACCGATCAGATGCTTCTGAGAACTTCACTAGAAAAAAACATAGGCAAAACTCTCTTTCATTATGATTTCCCAGGAACTGGGAATTAGTGGCATCCTCCTGTGAATATGGAGGTACCAAATAACCCTAATGCAGCTGTCCCCAAACTGTCGGGACCCGGAAGTCCCGGTGTGCAGTGTTCACAATGTGCAGCTCATGACATCATCACTAGTTACTTCTGGGTTCGGACGACCAAAACACAGCTTCATTCAGAAGTAAGGGGGTCAGGGTGAATGGGCTGGGGTAGGTGGGAAGACCTTCCCCAGTGCACAGTTTTCATGTAGTGGAGCTCCTCCCACCACGCTGAGCCTCCAACCGCTGTTTGGAGTGGCACAGCATAGTCTTCCTGCCAGGGCAGTGGGCCCAGTTATGATGACCCAGCAACTGGCTTGTGAACCCTAGGGTGTCATGATCCACAATTTGAGAACCACTGCCCTAATGACTAAAAACAAGGCTGGTTAGTCCATGCAGTTGACTGACGGTCCAATGCTATTCTAGGGCCGCACCGGCTCAGAGACTGCTGTGGTGGCGCTGGCTATAACATGCTATAAGCATGTTTGTGACAAGCTAATTCTGATATAAACAGAGCTTCATGCAAGTGAGCTTCATCTATTATATGTCACGTAAGATCAAGGAAAGGTGCTGATATTGTTCAGTAGAAATACAGGTACAGTGGCTCAGCTCTAATCCTCTAGGGATATCCTAGTATCATTTGACTTTATTTTTGATGCAAAACTGCCAAAGGCCATCATAAAATAGAAAATGTTGCTTTGACACTTACAAGTGAATATGATTTTAATATAGAACCTCTTAGAGCGCAATGCTATATGAAGCTGGCATAGTAAGCCCGACATAGCAGGGCTGTATCCTAAAGCCCATTAGGAGGCAGCAGCAGCAACATTCAGGACAAGGGGAGGTTTTCCCCTTGCACCCGCGTAAGCTCCAGTCATCCCTATGGGGCTGCTCGGATCTGCGCCTGCTGTTTTGCAGGGGCAGAGCAACATGGAAAGGAGCGGCCCAAATCGGGCTGCCCTGGCCGGGAACGTGCATTAGGATTTGGCACTACGGCTGTCCTGCATCACAACCCCTGTCTCCACCCACTGCACCGCCCAGTTATGACCCCAGAATGCCTCTGGAATGCCCTCGTGGAGGCCCTGCACCGACCGAGTGATGCCGGCGCTCAACTGGTGCATGGCCAGCACTGCTGATGGTTGCGGTGGCGCCCGAGCACCATAGCACCGACATGCTTTACAGCACGTTCGCAACAGCGTTTGGCCAGCGCCAGCGCTAAGGGGGGTGTAGGATTGCGTTGCTCATGTCTCCATAACAAAGCACTAGCTGATTCTGTAAAAAATGGGATTGCTAAAGATAAAAGTACCAGGAAACTTTACTTGGCTACCACAGGCATTTTTTTGTGAATAGACAATGCCAGCACTGGACTGCTGGGGCCCTGGAGGCAAAGCCATGTATTAGGTCCCTGTGATACTTCTGCCCACCCTACCCTTGATGGCACATGGGGCACTAGCAATGCCAATGGTAATGAGTATTCAGGATTTGGCCCATCCAGGTGGGACTCCTGATATTTCTATGACCTTGGCCAAAGTCAATGTTGGCCAACCCCTAATGCCATCCCTATGTACTGTATGTGCTTGGTTGCATGAGTTTCCATCTGGAAAAACATTCATCAGACAAAATCTAGGAGTCAGTGGCGACTCACATTTATTAAATCAATTGCAGGGATTGGTGGGAAACAGCACAAAGATCCTATTTCAATGCTAAGCCTTATACAGGAAAATTTCAAATGGAAATAAAATCTTCCTAGCATGTGTATTTGCATCTCTGGCAGTTTTTAGGTGCTTGCAGAATGTTCAGCTCTGTCCAGCCAACCAAATTCCGTGGTAACCAAGATGTGCAGAAGAATGTGACAAGACCCCTCCCTGCATTCATCTGAACCTCTGCACAGAGACTATGCTATGCATAAATCTCAGCAATAACTGTACCTGTAAAAATACAAGGTGCAGGGTCCAGGTACGGAGCCTAAGTGAATTCAGTTAGTATATCTATATATGTATACAGGCATGCCCAAGTCTCTGCAGGGGATAGGTTTCTGAGGTCCCTGTGGATCACTGAAACCATGGATAAAGGATTCTCCTCTGCCCCCTCCTGAGCAAGAAGTTTTTTTTAGTAACCTAAAAGAAGGTAAGGGATCACCCCCCTATCCGTGGGATAATTGAAACCGTGGATATGGAATCCATGGATATGTGGGCCCATGCATTTATAGTCTCTATACGGAAGGTTGGAATACCACAAAGAAGTACCGAGGCCAGCAAGCATATTCTTCCCATGCATGCACACATTCATTATAGTTTAAGAACAATCTGTCTTGTAATTTCATTATTAATTGCTAGTTTTTTTGTACTGATACTTTTGTTGTTTTGTATGCATCTCCAACTGGGTAGTTTGCTTTGCTATGAGACAGCTCAGTTCTAAGAGTGCACTATGCTGGCGGTGAGCTGCCAGGCCATGCAACAACAGACTTCAGACACCGGCCACCTTGCATAAGGCCGGAAGTGGAGTCATAAGGAGGCTGGAAGAGGGCAGAATAGGGTGGGGTGTGTGCGGATCAGGCTCAGGAAGGGGGTGGGTTCAGTATCAACAGAACCCACCAAATCTTTTCATGTGCCTTTCATCACCTTCACGGGTCCATGGAGATTTGTGCTAGCAGTATTCCTGGGGCAGATCCAAGTTGACCCATCAAGACTGCAGGGGCTTACCCCAGGGCAAGGGGAAAATGTTCCCCTACCCTGAGGCGGCCTCCCAAGGCAAAAACTCCCCTGTGGGAATCAGCAGAAGCTGCATTGGCACAGTTTCCTCACCACATGGGGAGTCTCGGTAGACTGGGCTGCCTAGGAGGTCGTACAAGAGGAAATGTATTTAACTGACTGGAGAGTGGCTAAAAGAAAAGAAAAAAGAAAAAGAGTATTAGCTTACTACACTAGTTTTTCTACTGTCTATTAAGAAGTGATACCCTAAATCAGTGCTTCCCAAACCCCTTCAAAAGAGTTGGGAGCACTTTAAGTCTGCGTGGGCGGAACAGGGGGAGGGCAACTACACGATCCCCATGATCAATCATGCTGCTCTAAACTGCTGGGGAAAAAAGACAAAAAGCAACTTCCTGCTTTCTTCCCTGTGGGGATCTCCAGGGGAGATGAAAGAACACACGGAGGCTGATTTGGTGAGAGAAGGCCAGGGCAAAAAGCAAAAAACTTTATCCTGTTTTCTTTATTTATAGACATTTCTACAAGCTTTGTGAAGCTTCACTATTGTGCTATCATTCAGATACATTTGTTGCAACCGCAGGCATTCTCAGCTACTGGTGTATTACTTTCAGATTGGATGAATGCTCTGGGGAGAGCACGATCACGCGCCGGTCAGCCTGCGATCATGCACAGAGGAGCAGAGGAGCAGAGGAGATGAAGGACAGTCTGTACGTCACCTGGTTTGCCAGGGTGACCCAGAATAATCCTACATCTCCTCCTTTTTATTTTTAAGTAAATGATATTTATAATAAATTTGACGTGGTGTTGGCCACTCAGGAGAGGGGCGACACCGAGGAATACACCATGCTAGAAGGCCTGGAATACATTGTGCAAAACAGCAAAGCATTATTAGAATGCATACAATAAGCAGACTATATTGTAATATTTTGCGAATAAGACCTTGTGGTAGCCAAGACCAAAGAGCAGTCCACCAAGCAGGAGTTATTTCTTGCTTGATACTGTGAGCATAGTCTTTGAGCAGTGAAAGCTGTGTTTGAATGCGCTGGCTGTTATCTGTAAGATTGAAACAGCACATTTCTTTTATGCTTTCACATCCAAGATGTTGTTGTAAAAGAAGATAATCAATCGCTGCCCTGTTATCAAGGACAGCCTGACGTATTTCTGATTGCTCTTGCGCTAATAGGCCTATGGCAGTAGAAGTGCTGTTAATAGTTTTTGCTAAGAGACATGCAAGCTTGCTTATAGTTTTTGCATTTCCCATAGACAACCCAGGGACCCCTATAATAGAGATTGCTAATGAGAGGTACTCTGCAGGAGACATAAGTGTCACATTACCATCACAATGAGGAGAAAGTGTCATAGCAGAACGCTTATTTTTAGGCTTCTCTTGGATTTGTTCTTTTGTTAATAGAACAGGTACTAGGCGACTAAGACAGCAAAGGGATAGAGATAAGTTTGCAGGGACATAATTATATGTCCGCTGGCCACAGGTGAAGAACCACCCGGTAGGTAACATTATGTGTCCAAAATGAAATGAGACATTTTGTATATGTGAACAATTCCATCGTGCTACTCCTGGATTTTTGCAGATCCGTGCTGTACGAGTACAATTGACTATTTGAGCACAGGTATTATTTACTGCATTAGCAACGTAAGGAGTATAAAGATGAATAGCACCAGGAGGGAGATGTTTTATCGAATTACCCCAATTAGTTATGTGTCCATAATGTATTTCAGATGCATTAAGAAACTTAAATGTTGCATCTGCATTGATACCACCAGGGGCCTTGCAAACAGGAATTAAACAGGTTCCTAATAAACCATGTAGATCAGGACTTTGCGTTAGACAGAAGGAAGATACATTAACTACATTTGCCATGCGAACCCAAAGATTATACTGAAGGCGATCCTGTAAAGAAGGGACAGCCAGTGCCGGAGGAGAAATAGCAATGAACAGAAAACAAATCAGAATACAAGAATTAATATTCAACTGAGTTATAACAGCAGCTAAAAAGTTCTCAGGAGTTGGTTCAGTATTTGTAGTTTGAAGGATTTGAGATGCTTGTGCCGACAGTGTCTTCAGTCCACCCCATGTTACTGGCGCTGCTGTGCCTCTCCCCCTCTTCCTGGATTCCATCGGATCGGTGCTTGTTACTTTCAGACCCTGGTTGAAGCTGGGAATGGGGTTCTTTAGGCCTTGATGCCACGCCATGGACTGCAGGTTTGACGCACCGGGCAGGGACCCAAAGAGGACCGTCTGGCGTTGACACAGCGGCGTAGCCTCTACCCCATGTGATCAGGGGTACTGGACCTTTCCACTCTGGGTCGGGAAGTCGGCGGTAGCGCACCAAAGGCCGGGGGAGAGGCTCGTCAATGCGATAGTGCCTATGAACACGAGTTGAAAAGGAAGAGGAGGGAGAAGAACAAGAAAGGTTAAGATGATTTATTGTAAATAGGGCAGATGCTAACAATTGCTCCTTGTCACTTAGGGCCAGAAGCATTCCCTCCTTTTCTTTTAATTTTTGTAGCGTTGTTTTGAGGGTGCGGTTAGATCGTTCCACAACGGCTTGGCCAGTAGAATTATAGGGGATTCCGAAAGTGTGGGTGATTCCCCATCAGGTACAGAATTCTGCAAAGGCAGTGGAACAATAAGCCGCCCCGTTGTCCGTTTTTAAAGCTGAGGGAAGGCCCATGACTGAAATTGCACGAACTGTATGAGAGATAACGTGCTTTGCTTTTTCCCCTTTTTGTGGGGTGCTAAAGATATAGCCTGAATATGTATCTACAATAACATGCAGATATTTCCAAGGGCTAAATGGAGGAAATTGTGTTATATCCATTTGCCACAGTTGATTAGCACCAAACCCACGGGGGTTGACCCCTGGAAAGGGAAAAGAAATATGTAATGAACATTGAGGACATTGTTGAATAATAGCTGTTGCTTCAGCTAAGGGAATATGGAACTGTGAGGCTAGTGCTCTGGCATTTTGATGGTGTAGTTCATGGCTTTGTGCTGGTGAAAGAGCATATGCAGAAACCAATGAATCTGCTTTTGCATTTCCTTCAGTTAAATAACCAGGAAAAGGCTGATGACTACGAATATGAGCAACGAAAAGAAAGCAGGTTCGGGCTTGCAACAGCTGTTGCAAAATTATTAGCAAAGCTATTACGTGAGGAGTTCCTCCTGGAGATAAATAAGAAAACTCAAGCTGGGAAAGAATATTGACAACATAAAGGCTGTCTGAGATTAAGTTAAATTCTTGAGGAAATATGGTGAGAGCTAGGACAACTGCAGCCAGCTCTGCTTGCTGAGGGGAGTTTTGTGGTGTAATAAATTTAGAGTTCCATTTACCTGGGGGGTCTTCCCACGTAACAACTCCCCGGGCAGGGCTTCCATCTGTAAATACTGTTAGCCCTTTTACTGGTTGTGTGCTAATAATGGATTGTAAAGTAAAAGGAAGAAGAGCTTGTACCTGGATGCGTGGGTCTTTAGGCAGGTGAAAATTTATCTGTCCTAAGTACCCAGCCATGGCTACCTGCACGTTGTCATCGTGACTTAAAAGGGTGTTCCAGGCAGCTATTGTGAGGGGGACAGTAATGGTAGCAGGCTCTTGTGCTATTAAGGCTTTGCAGTGTTGCCTGCCTTTGGCAATAAGCTGAGCTAGCATCATGGGGAATGTTGTTACAGTACTTTTGGGAGTATGATTGAGATGAAGCCACTCAATGATGTAAACTTCTTTGGCAGTTGATTGGTATAATATCGCACAACACTGCTTTTGAGGTTTCCAAATTGCAAGAGACAGAGGGGTATTGGCTTCACATCGGTCAACCCAAGTTTTTGCCATGAGTGTGTACGCCATCTACCCGATTTTTTTTTTATTACAAATACGGGCGTGTTAAAAGGGCTAGTGGAAGCTTGAATGTGGCCTTTTGCTAACTGCTCTTTTACCAGAAACTGCAGAGCAGTCAATTTTTCTTGGGGAAGTGCCCATTGGTCGATCCAAATGGGCTCTGAAGAGAGCCAGGTTAATTTTAAAGCTGTATGTTTAATCATTAAGATGTAAATGTGCTCCTAGCTATTCTAGGAGATCTCGTCCCCAAAGATTGATGCCAATGGGAACTATGGTTGGTGTAATGTAGCCTAAGCTCTTTCCTGTGTCTGGATTAGTGACTTTCAGTGGATGTTTACTTACTTTTGCAGCAGTTACTCCACCTACTCCATGAACAGGAGTGGAATCCTCTGTAGGCCAATTAGGATCCCAATCTGCTGGCTGAATCAAAGAAATGTCCGCGCCAGTGTCAACAAGCCCTGTAATAAGCCGTTTTTCAACCTTATACTTACGCAATGGCTTGTGTTTCCAAATAGGCTGAATTGTGTAAATGTCCTGTAAAAAGGAAGAGGACTGGCCTGGAACAGACGTTACTGGAATAGCTTGAACACAGGGCACAGAAGTTGAAAAGGAAATAGGAAGGAGACTGTTACAAGCAATGTAACAGGGAACATCAGCTTGTAAGTGATAAATTTCAGGTAGAATTGAAAGTCCTTTGTCTCGTGCCTGTTGCGTAGGCAAAATTAAATGAGGGCCTTCTAGGGCTGAGGCAAAGCAAGAGAGAAGCACAGTCTCATTTGGCAAGGACTGTTGTACAGGCTCCAAAAGGTGTAAATAAATAGCTTTTTCTCCCTTTCCTTCTGTTGGACCTGGGCCAGAAGGCAGCCCGTCCTCTAGTTTCCCGCTGTTGTTTGTGACCCTTGAACTGGGTTTGAACGACATTGGTTTGCCCAGTGGTATCCACGGCCACAACGAGGACATTTCTGATTAGGCCTTTTTTGGCCTTGTGGACCCTTCCCTTTACCTCTATAAGCACCTCCTCCAGGTGCGCGACATTCGGCTTTAAAATGTCCGGGTTTTTGGCAATTATGACAATTACCTTTACCCCCTTTTAGGGCAACTGCTAACAGGCTCATTTCATAACTCTTACTTCCTACTTCTGCACCAGCTCGCAATAAATCTGCTAAATCATAAGTCCCACGATGAACAACAGATTGCAATGCTTTTTTGCAATCTGTGTTAGCATTCTCATAAGCCAATTTGAGAAGTAATTCAGCCTGGGCTTCAGGATTATCAGGTTGCCTGCTAATAGCAGTTTTTAAGCGATCTACAAAGGCAGTATATGATTCAGAGGGTCCTTGTTTTATGACTGAGAATGATTTGTGTGACTCAGTACGGCCAGGGACTCGCCGTAAGGCACGCTGAATACAGCGCCATGCAGCATGAATATGGGCGTCTGTGAGATGGATTTGCATCTCTATGGTTGCAAATTGACCTGTCCCATATACTTGTTCTGCTGTAACAGCTGCAGTGGCACCTAATTCTGCTGCCTGCCGGTACTCACTGTCCCATACCACATACTGAGCAGGTGTTAAAAGCATGCGCATCAAATCTTTCCAGTCACGAGGTAACATTTTGTAACTATTGCTTACCCCTTCCAACATACCTTGGAAATAGGTAGATTGGGTTCCATCTTCTTTGGCAGATTTGTTTAACTGCATAAGGCAAAGGAGTCCATTCCAATTGAAATACAGGATTTCCGTGGGCATCTATTTGAGGTGTGCCATCAGGTTGATGTAATGGGGTTCGAGATAGCGGCATAAAAGCCGGATTTTCCCCCACCCAATTTTCACTGAAGTCTACCTGTCCTGCAGCTACAGCTGTTTTAATGCCAGCTGCAAGGACAGAACCTTGTAGTCCTGGGGGGGCTGAGGGGTGAATAATGGGTGGTGCTGCTGGCAAGAGTGTTGGATAAGGAGGAGGACTCTTGCTTATAACTGGGTAAGTTTCTTTGAGTAAAGGATTCCCAGTTTGAAGACTTTTTAAAGCTTCATGAATCTTTTTCCATGTCAAAATTAAAGACATAGGTGCTCTAGGTTCTCGTTGTAATTCTTTCCCTACCCCCTCCCATTCTGTCGTATCCAAACTTCCTTGAGAAGGAAACCACGGGCAGTGGTCATCTATTTCTTTTAGGAGGCTTAAGACCTCTTTCACAGAAATCAAACCCCCACCGTTCTGTTGTACGCATTGGCATAATTCCTTTGCATATAGTTCCTGTTCTTTACTACAGGACGACCCCATACTTACCTGGGAGCTAAAGAGCTGCTGTGCACAAGACTGTTCCAGTCGTAGTAAGCGGGGTGCTGGGATCACGTCGGGGTCACCAGCTGTGGGGATCTCCAGGGGAGATGAAAGAACACACGGAGGCTGATTTGGTGAGAGAAGGCCAGGGCAAAAAGCAAAAAACTTTATCCTGTTTTCTTTATTTATAGACATTTCTACAAGCTTTGTGAAGCTTCACTATTGTGCTATCATTCAGATACATTTGTTGCAACCGCAGGCGTTCTCAGCTACTGGTGTATTACTTTCAGATTGGATGAATGCTCTGGGGAGAGCACGATCACGCGCCGGTCAGCCTGCGATCATGCACAGAGGAGCAGAGGAGCAGAGGAGATGAAGGACAGTCTGTACGTCACCTGGTTTGCCAGGGTGACCCAGAATAATCCTACACTTCCCAAAACTGGAAGTGGTTTTTTCTCTTTTCCCCAGCAGTTTGGAGCCACCCGGAGGGCTGCAGAGGGGGTCGCAGGCTCCCTGGACCCTCCAGAGATACATAGCGTCCCCCAGGTAAGCTTAAAAAACCCTCCCCAATAGGCAGCAGCACAATCATGGAGATCATGCTGATGATGATTTCTGTGCCATTCCCCTTAAAGGGAAATCGCCCTTTTCTGGTTTCCCTGGTGGGTCGAAACCCACCAGTTTGGGAACCACTGCCCTAAATAATGTAAGAGCTGGGAAACTGAAACCAGAACCAACACCTTTTGAGATCCGAATCTGTAATTGGAAAGATGGGACTGTTTTTTGTCCTATTAGCAGTGGAGGAGTCCATTGGCAACAACTTTATATGGAATTGGACAAAAATGTTGGGAGAGCCAATTTCATATTAAGTCTGGCAAATATTATTTATGAAGCACATGGAACTACCATTGCCATACATTACTATAAAAGAAAACTATTATAAGATGTTATCACATTGGTATTTCTCTGTCAATATGATCTAAACAGGTTAATTGCAAAATCTTTTCAAGAAAAAAATGGATAGTATGAAGGAAACTGGAAGCTAACAGAGTCAAAGTGTTAAAATGATGTTCAAATCGGAAAAAATGCATTGGAAAGTACATTATATCCAATGCATATCATCTTCAGGCGCAAACACATATTTATTACATTTGGGTATACAGTATTGTAATATCCTATTCATTTTTTCCAATTTGAGCATTAGTTTGAAACATTGCCTCCTTCTTTTGCTTCCACGTAATTTTTAAGACCTAAAGCTGATTTTTTTCAATTGTTTTTGGAACAATTCCAAAACAAATCCTTTGAAGAAAGATTATATATACAAGCAGATTGATGATTAATTACAGTTTACCTTTCACTTCACTGATATCTGGACAGCATAGTGCAGATTGAATATTATACATTTGTTTGGAGCATAGTAACTTCTGCCCAGATATTAACTGTAAGTAAATGATGCAACTGTAAACTTCTTGTAATGCAGAAGTAGGTTAGAAAGACTTGCAATTTGGTTGGAACCGATAAATACATATTATAAAAGATGAGTAAACAATTCAACAGTTCCAAAACTATGGACACCACTTTTAGCTTTATTAATGTAAAACATGATTTAGATATTAAGAATTACAGGTTGTAAGTTTGTTATATTAATACTGTAAAATATTTATTTAACGTGATATAGGGAATGAACCATTGCCACTATGTAGAGGACACGCACCTCAGGTGGTGGAAAAAATTAAAACAAGAAAAAGCTGGGAAAGAAGAACGTTCCTGGCCAGGGTTTCTTTTAGGAAGCCAATTTACAAGGGGCTGTCTGTCTTTGGAGAAGACAGATCATTAATAAGATCCTGCATCTGTTGTATTGGCAACACTCCAAACAGTGCCTTCTTCCTGCTATCGTATCACATTCAAGGTTAAACAGACCATAACCAAGCAAAAAAGGGACACATTTTTGGGATTATTTTGAAATAGCTGTGTTATAATAACCGTCACCACTTACCATTTCAGTGGAGTTATTATGTTTGCTAAGTCAATGCTTTTAGAGTGGCATAATCCTTCTGGTGGACTAGAAATCATTTGGAATCCTGATTAAGGTGCAGCCCTTGCCTTTGTTGAGTTGGAAAGAGAACAACCTCTGAGGCAGAGAGGGGGTGCAGGAGCCGTCTCAAGTTGCCTTTAAGAGGGAAACTTCAGAAAGCACTTGAATGACTGAAATGCCTGGTTGCAAAAAAGTACGCCAAAAAAGAACGATTGAATTTCCATCTAGAGCCGTCACTATATCAGTAAACAGCCAGTATGAAGAAGTCCAACGTAATTTATGTTGCTTTGTCCAGAGGTTTTTGTGTATAACACAGTCTTGATTGTTTCTTAATCCCTGCCCATGTTAAGCAGGAAACTTTATATTGGAATTTGTCCATATTTTTTGTGAAAGCAAAATTTTATGTTACATTAAACTTCAGCCAATCTGCTGCTTTTTTAGAAAAAGGTCAGGTGATAGAAAAAAATAACAGCATTTATATTTGTTGTTTTTTTAAAAACCCAATTTATTGTAAGCTGCAGACCCAATCCAAGTCTCCATGCCACCTGAAACCAAGAGTATGCTGGGCAAATATTTTCCCAATAACTCCCCTGACTCATATCCATCCCCGACCAGCACCACCAATCTCCCCCATAGCCCCTTACCTCATCCAGCTGCCTTCATCTTTCCCCTCCCCCCTTCTCACTTCACGTCTTTTCAAAAAGCAGAAAAGACAGGGAGGGACAGAAGGAAGAAAAGAAGGTAAAGAAATAGAGACTGATGACCTACAGCAGGGGTTCTCAAACGGTTTAGCACCGGGACCCACTTTTTAGAATGACAATCTGTCCAGAACCCGCCAGAAGTGATGTCATAGCCAGAAGTGCCATCATTGTGACGCCAGAGCCTGCTGCTTTCCTGAGCATGCAGCAATAAGGTGGGTTATTTCTCAGCCATTTTCCAACAGCAAGGTGAATCAGAAAGAAAAAAGCTGTTTACATCCTTGACTAAAGCAAAATAACCACCCTGCCATCCCTCTTTCCAGTGTCCCATCTTCCCGTATTTTCAGTGATGGGTGCTATAGGTGCTTCGCGATCCACCTGAAATTGGCTTGTGACCTACCTAGTGGGTCCCAACCCACAGTTTGAAAAATACTGATCTAGAGAGATTCTTCTCTCTGCTTTTTGGAGTGACAGATAAAGGAGCCTGGAGGAAGGCAGGAGGTTCTCCTAGCTTCCCATAGATCAAGCTTCCCATAGAAGTAATACAGTATATGTCCCACCTCATACTTCTCAACATACAAGACATATATATTGAAAAGCCCAGTTCTACTACTAGTGCTTGTGGTATAGGTCACTTTATTTCACTGAGATGTTGATAGCGTACATTCCAACAGCTGGCAAGAACTGAAGATTTACCAGCCCCATATTGAAAAACATGATTGTTCCCAGGCAGTAAATATTATTTATTATAACGGAAATAATATATATATTTTATCTTCAAAAAGCAGTTAGAGAGTCGATATGATGTATGTATTAATAACCCCTTTTCAACTATACTCTAAAGGCACGGCTATAAATGCATCTCTGGCACATTAGGAAGTGTTACAGCAAATTATCTATTGGCAATAAATAATGCAGAATGTATTTCATGGGAAGGGTAAGCACATCCATTAGGCCTGAACTCTCATATGAACACTTCTACTACAACGGAAAGCATTGTATTGATTATCCCCACCCCCTTTTCAGATAGTAACATGGATGCTCTGAGTCAACACACTCCATTCACTGAAAAAGAAACTTGCTAACGTGATTATCTTTTAGAGCAATGGATCTCAAATTTTTAGCACCAGGACCCACTTTTTAAAATGACAATCTGTCTGGGACCCACCGGAAGTGATGTCATGGCTGGAAGTGCCGTCATGGTCACCCCAGAGCCTGATGCTTTCCTGAGAATGCAGCAGTAGGTTGGGTGATTTATCTGCCATTTTCTAACAGCAAAATGAATCGGAAAGGAGAAAAAGCCTACTTACAATCTTAACACACGCAAAACAACCATACAGCCCTCTCCCTTTCCAGCATTGCATTTTTCCATATTTTCAATATGGCTATTCTAGGTACTTTGCGATTCACCTGAAATTGACTCGTAACCCACTGGTGGGTCCCAACCAGTGATGTCATGTAGGGGATACGCGGGGGTACACGAGTACCTGTTCCTAGAATTACGGCTGGCCCCGCCCATTTGCCCGCCCACTCGTTGACTCCGTCGGCGCTCCGCCCCGCCCCCTGCAATGTTTGAATTTCCTGCACATTTGAGTTGCCTGGCAGCGAGCAGAGCGGAGCAAAGCGAAGCGAGGGAGACCGATGGCAGCAACAGCGTGAGCAGGTAGGCTGCCTGGGGCTCCCTCTCACAAGGAGGCGCGGCAGTTCCGGGGGGGGATTTTGGAATTTGTCTCCAAAAGATTTTGGAATTTCTAAAATGAGCTGGTGGCTTTTTAAAACTTGCCTTGCCTTCCCAAGCCAGGCCAGGCCTTGCCTTGCCACTGAAAAATGAGCAGGTGTCTTTGTTAAACTGCTGTGCTGTTGCTCTGTAAGATTTTGGAATTGCTGAAATGAGCTGGTGGCTTTTTTAAACTTTCCTTGCCTTCCCAAGCCAGGCCAGGCCTTGCCATTGAAAAATGAGCTGCTCAGGGGTTGCTCTCGAATACTGTTGCAACTGTTGGGTCACTTTAACATGATGCCAGGCCTCCTTAACATGTTCTGGGGGTGCTGTGGAATACTGTTGCAACTGTTGGTTTAGTTTAAAATCGTCTGAGGCCTCAAAAAGGGCTTTTTTCATGTCCCTTCCTGCCACGACCTCACTTCCGGCTTATGACATCACTTCCGGTGGGCGGGTCCCGACACGTGCCAATCAAAAGTGAGTACCTGTTCTTAAATCATTTAGATGACACCACTGGTCCAGCGGTGTCATGCAGCCGGAACGCTGGGCGGAACGCGGGGGCGGGGAAGACGGCAAAACGGACCGGAACGCAATGGGCGGGCTACCGCTCACCCGTTTCTCCCGCCCAGCGTTCCGGCTGCATGACACCGCTGCACTGGTCCCAACCCACAGTTTGGGAACCACTGCTGTAGAGTAAGCAAATGGAATATCACCAGGATAGTCACATGGTATCAATAAGTCAGCTAAATCTTCTTGTCATAAGAACATAAGACGAGCCCGGCTGGATTAGGCCAAGGGCCATCTAGTCCAGCTTCCTGTATCTCACAGTGGCCCTCCAGTTGCCTCAGGGAGCACGCAAGATAAGATACCTGCATTTTGTTGCCACTGCCCTGCGTCTGGCATTCTAAGATAGCCTATTTACCCTTATTACCCCCCCCCCCCAATGAACATACCAGACTGAGGATGGGGTTTAACTTTATTAAAGGTAAAGGTTTCCCCACGACCGAATGGTCTAGTCGTGACTGACTGTAGGGGGCGGTGCTCATCTCCGTTTCAAAGCCTGTAGAGCCGGCATTTTGTCCGAGGACAAGCTTCCGTGGTCATGTGGCCGGCATGACTCTACGCCGTAGCACACGGAACACCGTTACCTTCCCACTGAAGTGGTCCCTATTTATCTGCTTGCATTTTAGGTGCTTTTGAACTACTAGGTTGGCAGGAGCTGGGACAAGCAACGGGAGCTCACTCCATCGCGCAGTCTTGAACTCCCAACCTTCCGGACGGAAAGCCCAGCAGCAGCACTGCGCCACCACATCCCTTTATTTTTAACTTTATTAAACACAAGTATGAAACCTACTAAACACCCATCCCTCTCTCCCACAGCACAATCTTATAGCCAGTGGGTGCGAGGAAGGCTCTGTGCTGAGGCGGCACGGGGATTGGAGGGAGGCGGGGGCAGGGCGTGGGCGGGCTTGGGAGGTGGCCATATAGCCACCTCCTAAGGTCGTCCGCGAGGCCCTGATTCTTTAGTGGGCACAGATCCGAGGAGCACACAGGGGAGGCTGGAGCCTCCCCTACGGTAAAGGAGTGCACGCTCCCTTGCTATGGGGAGGCTCCAGCCTCACCTACTGCGCTAGGATATGGCATTGGCTGGATGGCCTCGCCATTCCAATGCAGTATAGGATTGCACCCCCGTCTTATGTGCATTGCCAATCAAGAAGTAAGGTCCTTGCGCATCAGAGTGCATCTAATTAGTCTATGATTTTTGGATCACTCTTTTAAAACCACTTGGTTAAAATAACTAGAAATTGATTGTAAAGTACAAAATTCTTGCCCCCCCCCAAAAGCAGGATAATGCTTTTTACAAAGAATGTTTCTTTCTTCCCTCTGCTTTTGAGTAACCCAGCAGTCCTCGTTTTTCCTTTTTCCCCCATTTATTATTTATTGACACAAGATATTCCCGTCAATATTTCTTCAGTGAGATGCTCAAGGTTACTATGGTTTGAGCAATATAACCTGAACTTTCTCATACTGTATGTTCTGAAGTGATGGCTGATTTTGCTTTAAAGCTCCCAAGGGTTGTCACTGCTTGATTTTGTCAGATGAAAATAAAAATAAAATAGTGCCAGTCAGTCAGGGATACTATAAGCATTAAACTAACCTTTTTTTCCTACCTAAAAGGACAAGCAATATCCTCCAGTGAGGACCTATAGTATTTCACAGATGAAACTAATCACTGGTTTATTTCAACCGATTGTCCTAACCAGTGGTGTCATTCAAATGATTTAGGAACAGGAACTCACTATTGAGTTCAAATTCAAATGTTGGGGGGGAAAAAAAAACGGAAGCAGCCACGGAGCCCGTTAGGATCCGGAACGCCCGTTCTGGTCCGTTCCCCCTGAATGACATCACTGGTCCTAACCTGTCCTATCCTAACCTGTCAAGCTGCCTCTAGTACATATACCTGTGCCTTTGCTGAATGTTCGAATCTGTTCCAAAAACAGATCAAGGGAAACCGAAGGTTTCCTTGTAAGACTGAAAAATCTAGCCTATGAGCACAGTCAGAAAAGAAGTATCCAATGGTGAAAGTAGTTGAAATGTTTTAAAAGATATTAAAAATCCTAATAAAGGTGAAGCCAGGAGAGGAATGAATTGTGAAATGAATTGTGGAATGCTTGTTCGACTAGTTTCAGGAAGGATATAATAAGGCAAATACCTATACAGGCATCCCCCAGTCGCCGCGGGCTATAGGTTCCTGATGCTTCTGCAGATACTGAAAACTGCGATTAGCAGCAAACCCTCAAAAAAACCCATCACACTTCCAACTCACACACTTTGAACGATAAGGCGGCAATCCTAATCTGGAGTTAGATGGCACAGTTAGGCCAGCAAAGTTTAGCTGGGACAAGGTCCACTGTAAAGCGTGTTTGGGCCACTCTTGGAGGCAGGGAGGATGGCGCACATCTGTGTGCTGGCCTCTCTGACTCTAAGAGTGGTCCAAACATACCTTAAGGTGGCCCTTGTGCTGGCCAAACCAGGGGGTGGCCCTGGCCATGGAGTTAGATGGGAACGAAATGAGGCCAGAGGGGGCGGGCTTAGCGGCCATGTTTGTATACTCAAAATGCTGATTCCAAGCATTTCAGATTGCTTTGTGCGTAGTGTTTAGCACTGAATACTCCTGAAGTAAAAACTTACAAAAATAATACCGTCTGATAGTGGAGAAACATTATTGGTAACCTTATTATGAGTTAATATGCAATTCCAAGGTTTAATTCCGCGTAATTATGTTACTGAACACACCGGACGAAATGCTGTCTATTTTAACTCAGAGTGCACTATTTTGACAGACTTTATTGAAATCTACACAAGCAGTTCAGGATTCTTTGGAAATCTGCCAATAAAACAACACATAAAATATTAGGTTAGATTAAAAATCATACATGGAAAAAGGGAACAGCAATTAGTTATCTCATAAGTGTTTAAAGAAAAAATGAAGTTAGGGCGACTGCGCTGTTTAGAAAATTGTGGGCAGTGATTATTCGGATGCGCATCGGAATAATGTACCTATATTATTTGGAAGCATGATCAAATGTGTAGTCTTATTGACTACACATTTGGTGTAAAATTCAAACCAAACCAAACGTTTTGTATCCGAAAAATCACTGCTGAAGGTTGTGTGTGGATTGAGTTCCTTTTAATTCTTCATATCTACGTCAGTTTGTATAGGGCTGCATTCTTTATGAGGTAATATTTTATTTTTATTTTATTTCTTCATATCTACCTCAGTTTGTGAAGGGCTGCATACTTTATGAAGTAATATTTTTCAGTAGCAATGAATCACAATGATTTTAAGTACCTGTGCAAAGTAATCCCATTTTTCTGACAGCGATTCGCACACCCGTATGCAGAACACGTAGGCATGATTACCAAGGTTGATATTAACTTCTACACACGGGCAGGGAGATTTTGATTCGTGAATTCGCGGCAATCCTCCTTCGCGGCAATGATCTGAGTCAGCCATATTGTTATACCCATGGTTAGACCCATGGAGTTGCGTCGGCCATATTGTTTGACCAGACCACGTGACCAGACCACGGACCAGACAATGGCGTCGGCCATATTGTTTGACCAGACCGGAAGTTTCAAGAATATGACGTCATTTCGTCTCCATGTTTATAATATCTCCATGGGCCAAACTATGCTGGCCTAACTCCGTGTTAAGATTGTGTTCTACTAGACAAACACTATAGGAATCAACAGAGAGAACATTAACAGGAAGTGGAATTTAGCATTCTCTGCCTGTCTGCTTCCTCTGCTGTCACATTCCTGTTAGTGTTCTGTCTGTTACTACTGTAATGTTAGTCTAGTAGCTTTAAGTCTAGTGTTCAAAGTGTTTGCTTTCATTTTCACAGCATTCTGTGGCCAAGCAAAACTGTGTTTTGCAAACCTTGGGAAACAAAGAGAGGTGAGTCTTGAACACAAGGAGTGGGGATTTTGTGAACCATGGATAAATGAAACTGCAGATATCAAGGGGGGTTGTCTGTATTATTACATCTTCTATTTACAAAGTGAGGGGTGTCTACTGAGCACCAGCATGGGGGAATGGAAGGTCTAGTGAGGATCCATACAGCAGGAACCCTCAAAATATTCATGAAAAGCCAGCATTAAAAGACAAACCCCAGACCAAAACTTGGCATCTTTCCCCACCAAAACCTCAAATATGCAGGGACTGTACATTCTTGTAGCTGTCATAGTACGAGAGAATTAAATTTCTCCTCATGTGTTTCGGCTCTGAAAAAACCGGGGCTACAAAGAAGCAAAAAAAAAAAAAGGGGGGGGAAGGAAATAAGGGCTACCTCTATGTGTTTAACATAATGTGTAGTTTGGCTTTTAGAAGTGTTGCAATTTGTGCAGAATACCGGAAAGATGTTCCCTTCCACATATTACAGAGAGAGTGTCATTCCAGATCCAATTCATTGACCAGTTACTCCACTATCTCTGCCAGCAGATTTAGTGTACATACAGCAGGACTGAATGTATCTGACTGTTCAGGGGTTGACAAAGCGCTATTCTTGGGTGACATCCACCGGCTCTCAGGCAAGAGTACTCTCTTATATTTGAAGAACAAAAAGGGCAGTGAGTCATGGTGCGTTCTTAGAGTAAAAGGATGTGACTGAAATCCTCTGGTGTGACAGTTTACATTAGGCTGGTGGCCAAATAAGAGCCACCCCAGACAGTGATATCTGCACAGTGCTTTGCAATCAGCTCATGTTAGGTTTTAGATACAGAAAGCAAATTATACTTGGCATGAGGTTATCTCACAGGCCAAATCTATACGTTTGTTTGGGTAGCTAAAGTAACTCCTAAGCCAAGAGGATTGAGCTGATAGCACAGTACTTAATATGAGCCAGAACGTAGCCTTGGAACCCCTTGATGTCAAGGCCTAAATATGGAAAGTAAGAAATAGTAAGAGGCCGCCTTGCATCACATTCGGGGGCTTATCTTCCAACACTGAGTAGTTACCCCTCACAGACCATGTGGGGCTGAGGGCCAAAATAGGACAATAGAATACATCATCTCATTAGAGAATTCAATTTGCTTGTGATTCGCAGCCATACAGAGATGGAACCATGGCACAGAAGTAGGAAATGTGTAACCCTTTTTTTTTTCTACATTTCTGCTCCCTTCCCTGAAATCACAGCCTGGGGGTGCAATCCTAACCTGGAGTTTGGCCAGCACAGTTAGGCCAGCAAAGTTTGTCTGGCATAAGGGTCACCATAAAGTATGTTTGAATCACTCTTGGTGTCAGAGAGGCCAGCACACAGACGTGAGCCATCCTTTCTGACTCAGAATGGTCCAAATGCACTTTATGGTATCCCTTGTGCCAGCCAAATTTTACTGGTCTAACTGTGCCGGCCTAACTCCAGGTTAGGATTGCGCTCTGAAGCAGCTAATTAACCCTGAAAGCGTCCTTTGCAACTGAAGCATCACTTTTCCTGTAGAAATTACCAGCTGTGGCTCTTCATTATTTTTAAAGAAATATTGTGTGCCTGATTTAAATCAATCATTGCACCAGAGTCACTAGATCCAGTGAGCTGTGATCATTCTTAGCAATACATTTTTCTGTAATGCTTGTTGGGTCAGATAAGAATAAGCTATTTTGTCTTTTGGTGAAAGGTTTTACCCATTAGCATCATTGATTTTTTTTTTAGGAGATAGAATAAGTTTTACCTGACACAAGTTCAAGGAGGCAGCCATTGATAGATGTGGGGCATTTCCCCTACTACAAAAGGTGTTAACCTTCCCTGATGCGCCAAAGCAAGTAGCAAACCATGTAGCACCAAAGTAAATTTAAGCTATAGGAGGACCTGTAGGGCACTGCAGCTCTGAAGCTGCAAAATATGACCCTGAACCCATCCCTACCACATTTTTTCCTGCCAAGATAAATTACCATAATTACATTATTGCTGTTTCATTACACTCCTTCTCGTTGTCTGAGTGCTACAAGATCTTATTTGTCATGTCTTATCCAGTTAAACCCACTTACAAAACTCTGATTTATGCAAATCCCTTGCATTTTATCAAATCCCTGATTTACAATGAAAATATATACATAATGCATGAAAATCCAACATGTATGGGGAAGTTGTTTTAATATACTGGAGTAAACACATGTGTTCTTGTGCAATGAATTGAATTTCATTAAGCAGTAAAATTCAACTCCAGTCTAATATTTTACATCAACCTAGTCGTGACCGACTGTAGGGAGTGGTGCTCATCTCCATTTCTAAGCCTGTAGAGCCGGCATTTGTCCGAGGAGAAGCTTCTGTGGTCATGTGGCCGGCATGACTATATGCTATAGCGCATGGAACGCCGTTACCATCCCACTGAAGTGGTCCCTATTTAGCTACTTGCATTTTTACATGCTTTCAAACTGCTAGGTTGGCAGGAGCTGGGACAAGCAACAGGAGCTCACCGTCACATTATCTTGAACTCCCAACCTTCCGGTCAGAAAGCCCAGTAGCAGTGGTTTAACCCGCAGCGCCACCACATCCCTTCTGAAAAAGATGTGTCAGAAGTGGGATTAAAAAACGGTAATAAAACATTAAAACAATTAAACAATAAATACAATGCAGATTCCAGTCGGTCACCTAAAACCGTTAGAAATTACATCAGCCCATCACATAAGCTATCAAATGCCATCCTAAATGAACCAGGATAACATTATTGGGCATTTTGCTGATATAGGGATATCAGGAGTAGGTACTTAATACTGTGGAAGACAATCTATGAACTTAAGCATTGCAACAAGGAAAAGAAGGATAGGGATTTGTAACCTTGCCGTCTGAAAACCGTCTGTACCTAGGTCATTGGAGTACCACATGTACACCTGAGTCTGACAAGCCAATGAGGCTCTATGTATGTATGTAAGTATGTATGTATGTATGTATGTATGTATGTATGTATGTATGTATGTA